>CM023202.3:17699132-17755474 GCA_004115045.4 Sinella curviseta | reverse complement strand
TGCCGAGGAGTAATTATTCAAATTACACAACACGGGGCAAAACAAGCTAAAAAATTCTGGGCAGTAAGTAGTAAAGAGGCGCGTGTTGTGTTTACAACTTGTTAAAGAAGAAAGTGCTTGTGAAGAGTCCAGACGAGGTAAACCCGTACACCGACGGATATTAGTGTCACCGAACTGAGTAAACAATTTTACCCGTGCAACGTTACGTACAGCAGGAGCACATTATTTTGTTCTACATTTGACCTTGTACATGATTGATTTCCCCATGAAGTCTCTGGTTTCCCATGTCAATAACGGTCACACAGTTGGAATGTCAAATTGTTTGATTTTATAACCTATGGAAGCAAAGACAATAATATTGTAACCGTATTTGTCAGCAACCAGAAGCGATTAGCGCTGACTCCCGATTACGTTATATGACAATTCTCATACGTTATTTTATCATTACCATAAAACAGTATCAACGTGAAAGCATGAAAACCACATGTTATATAAGAGGTTGTAGCATAGAGTGAATGAGACGGCGGTTAGCCGGCTCTTGTGCATGGAAAATCTCCATTTAAGCGTAATACTATTATAAATGTATGTATTTGTGAGGAGTGAGAAGGCGAGACGAAGCAGAAAAGTAGAATTAAAGAGACGACTGAGCAGTAAGCATCTCTTGTCCTCTTCTCTCTGCATCTTTATTCTACACTCCGTAGCACGCAGGCAAACTCCTCATCTCTTCTCCATATACATAGCCCTTTGTATGGGAATAAGGTTTAGGAGCACCCAGCCACGCACATATCATTACACTGGCGATCCTCTCTACTACGAACCTGGAATAAAGGGAAACGTGGCGGCCGACATCTTTCTTTTTTTCCGTCTCCATTTACTTTGCGTGTGGTCTTGGGACTCGTGCTTTTCTACGGAATACAGGTTTTCGGTCAAAATCCAAGGAAGAAAAAGTATAATTTTTTATTTGTGTGCTCGGTTTTCGGTAAGGTTAAACCATTATATTTATAAAAGCGTATGTGTGTAAATTGTGGTGTAAAAAAGACAGTTAATCGCAAAATTATAATTTTGGTGTTCAGTTAATCTGACTTCAGTAAAATTAGGTAATCATGTGTGCGTATAATATTTTTTTGGGATAAATACTAATTGTAGCGGTTCGGTTCTAATTATTATTTGAAGGTATTTAATTATTCTTTCCTCCCGGACTGGTGATCAGTGGTCCTCCCAGTTCTCTCCTGGGTTTTCACGGGATTTTCGAGCAGCGTTTACGGAGTTAGTAACGCTTCCAGGTGGAGATCATCATCATCATCAGGACACGATACTCGTACCAGTTCTGTCCGTTAGTTAATCACCACCAGTAACTACTACCACCGCCCAAGGAGTGTAATTACGCTACTAAAAGGTTCGAAGAGTAATTTAACAATTAATTAAAACTTTCTACGCATGTATCTGTCCTTTTTACACACACACATAAAACGAAAGTAACGCTCATCAGTTTCAAGCGACATCATCATTTAACTAGTAAATTTACGGGAAAAAGCGAGCAGTGTTGTTGTTCAGTGTCAGTAATTGTCTCAAAGTAGTTAATGGTCTCATCAATTTAAAATACTAACGTAGTATGTACAATTAAAGAAATTCTATGGCAAGTTTTGATATTTAGTTCAAATAAGAGCAGTGATCATAAAAATCATTGGAAAAACTCTGATTTTCATTTTTTTAAAGTTTTAAAACACAAAAAAGTCTCAATACATATTTAACTTGGTTTTCTATAACTTTTTATTCAAATTAACAGAATTTTTTTTTGAGAAATGAGTTCAAAAGTTCAATTCTATTTTTAAACGTTGTATTGTAATATTATAATATGGAATGAGTAGAAAAGCAAGTAATAGCAGTTCAGAAAGAGAAGCTGATGAAATTTTTTATGATTGTGATGCAAATAGTGAAGCATCTAAGGAAGTAGTTCAAACATTTCATGTAGTGGAAAGATTTCAAGAAAAGTTTCTTACACACAAACAAAAGCATCGAGAAGAGAATAGATTAGCATATTATACTAAACAATTGGTCAGTAAATCACAAAAGTTGAGTACCCAAGTAAATAGGTCTCACTCATTCACAATGCCTAATACACCACCAAAAACTACAACTAGTAGTCAAACTTCAGGTACTATTCCAATCTCTTCAAGTAGCATTCCAACATGTAGTAGTAGCATTCCTACGTCTTCATCTTCAACTACAACGGCTGCTTCTTCGGGAAGTGCATGTCACACAGTCTTTTCTTCTTCTGATCCTAAATTGGCCACTTTAAGTCCTGACATAATTGCATATTTAAATCAGACAATGGCCGCTCATGTTAACACAGCTACAGTTAACGCACCTCCAATTCGTATCAATGCAAGGTTAGATCCACCTTCTTATAATCCGGATACAATGACCTCTTCTACTTTTTTTACAAAATGTGAAAACTTCTTTGTCAGTCAGGGAATTCATGCAACACAATTTCACACAGCAGCACAAATGGTTTTGAAAGGAAATATGCGACTTTGGTATGATGGTGTAGTTGATGCTCTTGCAAATTGGGAGGATTTTAAACAAGCTTTCACAAGTCGGTTTGATAATTCAGTTATCCAAGAGAAAAGAAGATTGTTGCTTATGACAAGGAAACAGACTTACACAGAGTCATGTGAACAATTTATTCAGGAAATGGTTACGTTAGCTAGGCAAATAAACCCTGGGGAAACTGAACATCAGTCAGTAAAGCGTGCATACGATGCTCTAATTCCTGATTTACGGTATTCTACTGGAAATTTACAAAACCTTACAATTAATTCATTGTTGGAAATTCTTTCGGGTACATATGACACTATTCGTTCATGTGATCAGTTGCATGGTTCTAATACCAGGTTACCACCGCTTTACGGTTATAACATTGCTCAAGGTCCACAATTTCAATATTCTGGTGGTCGAGGGAGGGACAATTTTCGTTCTCGCTCAAATTCAGTACCTAATGCATCTCGTGGTAATTACCAAAAGCAAACTAATTTTCGCAATCCAAATCAAGGGAAACAAACGAACAGTCAATATGCAAATGCCAATCCAAATCAACAAAGGCAACAGAATTTTCCATGGCAACAACAACAGTCCTCACAAAATTCAGGTTTTCGGGAAAGAAGCAATTCAGTTCCACATAATAACGGAATGAGACCACGCATAGATAGGTCAACTCTTGTTTGTCACAAATGCAATAAAACGGGTCATTTTGCTAAAGAATGCTATTCACAGTCATCAGTGACATTAGCTATTCCTGGTGATCAGTCTCAACAGACAAGTCAACAACAACCACAACAATCTACTTCGTCTTCTTCTTCTACTGGTAATTTAAACTCCAATCGGGGGACTTCGCAAGGCTACGGGCGAGGGTCCTCCCAACCTTAAAAACTTCACCTGAAATTCCTTTTGTAGCATTATACACTAACGTCAGTGAATTTGATGGTGCTATTGATACTTGCTCATCGTATTCCTACTTAACTTCAAAATTAGCATCTGGACTTGGTCTAGAAATTAATTACAACTCTCTCAGCGTTGTACGTTGTGCGAATAAATCTACAATGAACATCATTGGTACAACTGATCTAGAATTTAGATTAGGAAATAAAAATATTTTGCATCCCTTTAAAGTAGCTACAGAGTTAGTAATTTCATGCATCATTGGTCATGACATTATTAAAAAATATGGTATTGTTCCGAATATAAAACAAGGCTTTTTCACATTTGACGACGATTCTAACACGCGATATGAAATAAAAGGACAAGATGGTATCGGCTTAGTAAGCTTTTTAGTTATGGATAGGCCATCCGGTGATTTTCAAAATGGCTCAAAAGAGAGAATGATTGATGATTTAATCTACTCGTTTCCAGAGGTACTTCGCATTGATGGGTCCTTGGGGAGAACACATCTCACTGTCCATAAAATAGAATATTTTGGTAAACCAAAAAAACCAATTTAAAGAAAGGCAACGCATTTGGCCACCTAGGTTAGCATCCGAAATTAAAAGACAAACTGATGGTTTATTAAAACAAGGCTTGATTGAACCTTCAACTTCTTCATATGGTTTTAATGTCGCGCTAGATAGAAAATCTGATGGTTCTTGGAGATTAGCAGTGAATTATAAAAAATTGAATGAAAAGTCAAAACTTACGGCAGCACCGATTCACAATGCAACTCATATTCTTCGTTTATTACCAGGAGGTGGTTATTTTGGTCAAATTGATTTGAAAAGTGGCTTTTGGCAAATTCCATTGTCAGATGAATCGAAACATTTAACTGCTTTTTACGCAAACGGTAATTTATACCAATGGAAAGTTTTACCATTTGGATTATCAGGTGCACCTTCAACTTTTGTTTCCATGATGAATTTAGTTCTTGACGGTTATATAGGAGACTTTGTACACGTTTATTTGACGACATAATAATTCGGTCAAAAACTTTTTCTGATCATTTGAGACATATCCAGCTCGTCGGCTGAAAACTGCGAACTTGTCAATAAATTTAAAAAAGTCGCGTTTGGGACAAACACAAATAAAATTCTTAGGTTATATCATTGGGCAACAGGGTTTGCAGAAAGATCCTGAGAAAATTAGGCCGATTATGGATTTTCCAAAACCGAGAAATAAGGATCAAATTGAAAAATTTATGGGAGTCTGCGGTTATTATTCTTCGTTTATTGAACATTTTTCTTCATTGGCAGAACCTTTGTATAGGTTGACTTGCAATAATGTACAATTTCACTGGACTAGTGAACAAGATTATGCTTTTGAAAAATTAAAAGATGCACTTTGTAAAGATGTAATTTTAAATGGTTTAGATTATGAACATCCTATCACGTTAAAATGCGATGCAAGTGATGTAGGATTAGGTTGTGTACTCTCACAAGTTGTTGATGGTAAAGAACAGCCGGTGGCATTCGCTAGCAGGACGCTAGTCCCCGCTGAACGAACACTTTCCACGACTCAAATAGAGACATTAGCTATAACTTTTGCACTGTTAAAATTTGCAGACCTCCTTTGGGGAGAAGAGTTTACAATTTTTACGGATCATAAGGCAATTACATATATAAATAATTCCAAAGGTGGAACAAATAGAAGGGTAAACACTTTGTCCAATTTACTCCAGGAATTTCAATGTGAAATTAAGCATATCCGCGGAAAAGATAATGTTGTTAGTGATGCTCTTTCCAGAAATCCTCTACCTGCAGTTAGCGAGTCTGATCAACTTGATAATTGTAGAGAAGTTATGTATATGCCGATAATTTGTAGTGCTGTGTCTATTGTTTGTTCTACGTTTGCTGATACTCTTTTTGAAAGAATTAGAATTGCTCAGGAGCAAGATCCGAAGTTGAGCGAAATTGTCCGCAAATTGGGTAGCCTTGGTCAGGTCGACAACCAGAGCTCCCGATGGTATTTGGTAAAAAATGGTATATTATGTAGGCGAGTGCCAGGGTTTGATACTACAGATAAGGTCAGTCAGGGGTCCACCAACGGTGAAGCCGACGACGCAAATAATACACTTTGTAGGGGTCCGTCAAATGACGAAGCGGTCCAAAGTGAATCTCCAAACGTGCTTTGTAGGGGTCCGTCAGTTGACGTAGCGGTCCAAAGTACTTCTTCTTCAAAAATACTTTGTAGGGGTCCGTCTAATGACGTAGCGGTCCAAAGTATTTCTCCGAGTGAACTTTGTAGGGGTCCGTCTGATGACGTAGCGGTCCAAAGTCATTCTCGTCCGGATTTAATATTACCGGTAATTCCTCCAACTATGATAATTGATATAATTAGTATGTTTCATGAACCCCCAGAAATGGGTCATATGGGTGTACAAAAGACGAAATGGGCAATTAAACGCCGTTTCTTTTGGGAAAATATGAATAAAGATATTCACAATTTTGTAAAATCATGTTTAAAGTGTCAGAAGCACAAAACTGAAAACGCGAAAAAGAAAGGTCTTTTGGGAGATGTTCCCTACGCGACGCAAGTTTTTGAAACTATTTTTGTCGATTTTTGTGGTCCTTATCCACGTTCAAAATTGGGTAATCGATTTATTTTGGTAATTGTTGATCAGTTAAGTGGATGGGTAGAACTATTTGCTCTCCCATCGTCACAGTCAAGAAAAACAGCTTGGCATTTAAATGAAGTTTTCGCAAGATTTGGTCCACCAACTACTATGGTTACTGATAATGCTTCTAATTTTGTAAGCAAAACAATTAAAACTTTGTGTGATTATTGGAAAGTAAAACAGGTTCAGGTTAGTGCTTATCATCCTGCTCCTAATAGGGCTGAAAGAACAAATAGAGACTTGGTTCGTATGATGGCAACGTACGTTCACGAGACTCATAATAATTGGGATGAGCATCTTCAGAAATTTGCACTTTCTCTTCGTTCTATGGTAAATGATACTACGGGTTTATCTCCAGCATTAGTTAACTTAGGGCGTGAAATTCCTTTGCCTGTTGACCGAAATGTAATCACGGAAAATGGTGATATTTCTGTTGAAGAGTTACAAAAAATCGCGAGATCAGTACCAAAATCTTTGCAAGAACTGTTAAAGTTTTCTAGAGATCGTATTCGCCGTAGGCACCAAATCAATAAAGTTTTTTACGATAAGAAAAGACGAGAAGTTTCGTTTGAAGTTGGTCAAAAAGTGTGGGTTTTAAAGCATTCTCTGTCAAATGCAAGTGAGCATCGGAGTGGAAAATTTGAACCTAAGTACATGGGTCCTTACAAGATTATTTATAAAAATGCAGATACTTATGTTATGAAAATGCCAAAAAGTATGACTAATAAAAGACATGTTTCAGATTTAAAAGCCTATGTTGAACCTCCGGTTCGACCTGAGAAAGTTCCAGAACCTTCAGTTTCCTATGACCTTGAAAGTCGCGAAGAAACGAGAAATTTACGTGCCAGAAAACATGTAAATTACAAGGAGAAAGATCTGAGAAAATCTGAAAAGAAATAATTTTCTTGCATGAGTCGTAAAGTCCGTAAAAATGTATATATAATAGGTTATGTACTTAATTTTTTGGTGTTCAATATAATTTACTATTTTAGATGGTCTCTGAACGACGTAAAGTAAGAACTAGAGATTTTTGGAGGGGTCGTAATGCAAGCGCCCGCCTGGGTCTTGAAGTCCTCCATTTGGACGATACTGCTCTCCAGAAGCGTGTCGAGCTAAATGTGCAAAGAAATTTTCATCCTCCGCCACATCCAAACGAATGGGATATTCCAGAGTGGAAACTGTCTGGAAATCACCTGAGGGTCCTTAATATTAAAAAAGATAAGTCATTTTGGTTCGTAGAAAGTTATGAATTGTTCAAGTTAATGTGTGAACATTTGAAAGATCAACCAGAAATTGCAGTAGATCTAGAATTCGGTGATGATTATAGTTTTCATAAAATAACCAGTTTTATTCAAATTTCTTCGCGTACACACGATTTTGTAGTAGATGCCATAAAATTATATAATTATGTGCCAGAGTTATTGCCAGATATATTATTAGATGAAAGGATTCTAAAAATCTTTTTTGATACACAAGATGTGTTGGCGTTTCAGCGTGATTTCAATTTGCGTATTTTTCCTTTAATTGACTTTCAAAATGTCCTATAAAAAACTAGATACAAAAGCCTCATTTAAAGATGTAGTAGAAAAATTTCTTTTTGCTGATGAAGATCGTGATGTTGATAAGTTGTTTCAGTCATTTAATTGGCGGTTAAGACCGTTACCAGATGGTGCTATACAATACGCCCGTCAAGATTGACAGTTGCTCTTGGAGTGCTGGCAAAAATTTAAATATACGTATAAAAATTATGTACAGTCAAAAGAGTTTAATTACACGCATCATCGTGAACTAATGTTCAAGTCTTATCGTTTTCCTGTCGCGCAAGACTATAATTATTACTTTAATCGAGCATGGGAGCAATCCCCATTGTATTTTCGTGAGCTATTTTGTCCTACTGATGTAATGATTTTTAAAGACGTGCATAATTGGAGGTTGAATACAGCTAAACTACGAGATACAAACTGTCATAATATTTTTTCAGATTTAGATGCGTTAAAAATGTGCATTTTAAAACCTAATACGATTGATATGTTAGTTGAATGTACTGATAAAATTATGTATCTTGATAATCTTGCTAAGAATTCGATTCTTTCTCTTATTGACAGAAATTGTGCTGTGACCAGTAAAAATGTCACCAGTGAGTCAAGTACCAGTATCTCAGCAGCTCGTGGTGCTCAAGGACAGTCCACACAACCAGAATCATCGTCAAAAATGGATACTGAAATTACTGTTATAGACAAATGTATTAATTGCGAGAGAAAAATTGACTGTAATAATTGTAATAAGCAAGGTGTTAACAATCCATTTCATGTTGTAGCTTATGATTCGTCAGGTAATAGATTTACGATGCACGATTATGTAAATTACAAAGTTAAAGATAAGACTCTTATTAATTATTTTGCTAAGAAAAAGAAAAAAATGACTCAAGTATGTATCAATGATCATCGTATGATTCATGGTTTAGAACCTATAAGATTTAAGAAAAATCGTGGTAATAAGAAGAAACGTCGTAATAAGAAATTTGTAAAAACATATTAATGTCAAAATGCTTATGATTTGCTTTTGTAACATGAGAAAATAATTGTGTACACTTAAAATTATATGTATGGGTTATATCAATTAATTTTGTCTTTCGTTCTCAACTAGTTATATATTTTGCTTATTTTTGTATGTAAATTCATGTATGAGATAATGAAAAGCTTGGTTGATTTATATTATGCATAGTTTTCAATGTATGAATGGGTAAAAAGGGTTAAGAAAATTAATAGGTATATGAATTATAATATTACGTAACAAGGACTTCTTTCTTTTTTTTAATTGTTTTTTTCTTTAAAAAAGATGGAAGTATGTAGCATAGAGTGAATGAGACGGCGGTTAGCCGGCTCTTGTGCATGGAAAATCTCCATTTAAGCGTAATACTATTATAAATGTATGTATTTGTGAGGAGTGAGAAGGCGAGACGAAGCAGAAAAGTAGTTAGAATTAAAGAGACGACTGAGCAGTAAGCATCTCTTGTCCTCTTCTCTCTGCATCTTTATTCTACACTCCGTAGCACGCAGGCAAACTCCTCATCTCTTCTCCATATACATAGCCCTTTGTATGGGAATAAGGTTTAGGAGCACCCAGCCACGCACATATCATTACAAGGTTGCATTATACAAGGAAGCTAACGATCACAACACTTTAATTTATTGGCATATGACACTAACGGACAGAACTTTTAACTTCCTTTCAGAGAAAAAATTAAACTTCAGAACGAAACTTGTCACTGAGTACATGTAAGAAACGAATGGTAATTTTACCTACACATGTACCTATTTACAGTACCCATTTCATTGGTTAAACATTTGAGCATCTGAAAATTTCTCAAACTTAGGAAAATTTGTGGTTTCAATTTAAGTACAGTTTGCACTGAGTAATTTTGCATGCACAAATTTCACATAATTTTTAGTTCTTTGTTAAGTTGTAGTAACAGTGTTGGTTGTACCAGCATTCGTTTTGTTCCATAAGTTACTTTTGTTGTATGTTTCTCGTTTCCTCAAGCAGTGTCAATGTCACCGTTTTTTCGCTATCAAATATTTCGCCATAATTGTTAAATATTCATTTCAATAGAGGACAATGAGGAACTTCAAAGTAAGGTTCTACCTCTGAAAGCTCAGTATACTATCAACCTACATATTATTATTAATATGTCGTCAGAGGGGACAAATATGTTCATGTGAATTCAAAATAAGCATAGAATAGCAAACACATGGTTGTGATTGTGACACATGCATACATGTTTTCCTTCCAGCATGCGTGTCATAAACCAATGTCTCCTGGGGAGTTTGTCTGCAATCTGCATTTTTTGCAGTAGCTGCCCTACATACAATATAACCAGGTAGACTCATTTCCCGTCTGCAGCTGAAAAGGAACTTTTTTTACCGTTTCGAGTCTCTTGTCTACCGGTGCGATCCAACCTGAAGCGTGTGTGCATAAAAAGTAAAAACCTTTTCCTTGTGCTGCGCAAAAAGATTGAGTCAAAAGAGCAAAAACGTATATATTTATTATCTTTTTTTCAATATCATGCACCTACGGATATTACGAAACGGAGTGTGTTGTCAGCATTTTTTCAGAAGTCTGCTTGTCTGGAAAAGTTGTTTTCGTATCGCATGTGCTTTTTAACCTTGCAGTTTGGTCATTTTGTTTAGTTTAGTTACTACACGTTCTCTTTGTCCTCAATATGGGCAGTAGTACGATTCTGTTGCATGATGTAATAAAAAAATGAGCAGGGTGGCCTGATATAGCTGCATCGTGTTTCGTGAAGCAAAACTGTATTATATCAGTTTGTTGTAATATTTTTAGCAGAGTCATATTTAATTCAGAAGGAACTAAAAGTAAACTTGCCATATGTTGTTTGCGGAATCATGCAAATTTCCCCTTAGACGTAACACCTTTTTTTGTCTACACGGAATCAGCATTTTAGCATGAACTTGTGTACGCGCATACTTTTTCCAGGTGAGTAAAGGAGGAAAATAAATTGGTATATTTCTGTTTTCAATATTTCTCCAACCTTGAATAAGCTTGAATTCTCGTTGCAAAAAAAAACGTGAAAGTTGACGAAAAGTGGACATGTAATTTACGGCTGCAAGATGGACATTTGGAATAATTGAGGAAGCAGTGAACTCCAAATCTCCTTACCATAAAGGATACACTTCAAAGATTAAAAGCAAATTTGTCCACTCAACGAGTCAAGCCGTTGTCGACAAAAAAATGGCCAAAGTCATGTCATTGTATATTATCTCATAGTCCATCTAGATGTAATCACAAGTGTTTTTATACATCGGCGTAATGTTTTTCATACATTTTCCCCATTTCCTTCATTAAAACTGCCACAAACAAACTTGCTTAAGATTTTCATTTTTATTTGAAAAAATGTAGGAAACTTCAGTAACAGATTTCCTGTCAGTCCCCTGTCACAGTTTTCTGACAGACTCTATAGCAATGTCTACAGACTGCATATTACATTCCATTGTAAAGCAGGTTCTTTTCCTTCTCCCTAGACAAATTACTATCCTGAATCCAATATACTCAAATGTTATCGTACATTCAGCAGTACAGCTAAAAACCTTCTTGTTGCTACAAAAACATGGGTTCCGACACTTAAGGCACGCTTAATTAGAAAAAAGTCACGAACTACGGAGTAAAAAACGAAAGTAATTTTGTTTACTTTTTAGATTACCAGAGATCCTGTCAGTCAAAGAGTTCAGCAGATATATCGAGAACGCACACGCTATACAATATAAAGTGCTTATATATATTCGCTTAGAAAAAATGTTTACAATACGCAAATACAGCTATTCAAATTAAATGAGTTCCTTCAGAAAGACAGATAAGTAAACACACACGAGTTTTAGCGTCTATCCCCGCATATGCATATGAGCACTACTTGGAAGCATACAAAAATTAAATTCATTGCAAAAAATTTCTTGTTTCGTTTTTTAATTAGAATTCGGCGGTTGGAAAGATGAGGGCCAGATTGGACCGTTGATGTGTTCAACTTGACTTGGAGGAATTCACTACGTACCATGCTGCAAATGAATGAATGTAATATATTTAAATGTACATTGGGCACGAATCTAAATTTGTCCATTCTGCATTACATTATCAACATTTTATGTCTGCAGATAATATATTACCGTAAAATTTCCTGTATTTCATGCCAAACTTGTGGCTATCAGTAAAACTTGCGTAACCTCTTGTATTTATAGAGTTGTATACATTTCTCTCGGGCCGGAGAAGAAATTAAATTCGTTCAAAGAATCCTTTCAAATGTAATAACCACATGGCGGCGGCGGCATATTTATTTTAAAGCATTTCGTGCATGACTTTCTCTTTCTTTTACTTTCTACCTGTTTCTTCTCTCTCGTCCTAATGGCGCACTTTTATGTTTCGTGAAAATAATAGCTCGCCGCACAACTAAAATTACTTTCATATAATTACAAAGTGATGTTGTGATTGTAACGAAAAGCGGCTAAGGATAAAATGTACAACATAATATATTTATAGTGGGCAAGGAATGTTTTCAAGAAATACTGATAACCTTTTTTTGTTTCTATAAATAACTTTAAATAAGTTTGAAATAGTAATAAACTGTGTAAATATGCCATGAGCAAAAGTATATTCCATAATATTTAATTTTACCTCATAGAACAAAAATGCCTTTGTTAAACCAATAGCACATTACAGAAATAAGCTTATATGTAACTTACAGAGGCTATAGGTATAAACTTATTGCTCTTGCACGCTAAATGGATATGTATAGTTTTGATGAAACACATAATATGTATATCTTGCAGAAGGAGTACATATAATAGTGTAGATTTATCATTAAATAGCCAAAAATCATGAATTTTTTTCTGAATTTAATCATGCAAGTAAATTTCCTCATTTTGCATGTCATGTCATGTGGTTTGGTTTTCAGGCGTGTTTGCCTCCAAAATGAGAGGTGCATATGTACACTGCTATCTGCAAACATAAAGCCAACAAACTGTACAGGAGAAATGAAAACAGGACATGGAAAGCGAAACCAATTTAATCTAGGTATTTAGAATGCTGCCATTATTACCATTATCCCTGGATTTATTTTATTCCATTTTCCTTACTTTTCCTCTGTGCGCTGTAGCATTTATATGTCTTCGGTATTTCTTTTCAAGGAAAGCTGGCTATGTCGGCTTATTATATGTTGCTAATGGAAACTTCCTTATCTATTTACTCACCAAACTCTCCTTCTCCTCTTAAAGCTGTGCTTTCTTTGTGACCCTATCTCTCTGAGTTTGCTAAACTCAAACATTTTAAACTTTATGATCATGATCATGGTGATTCTATGCTAACAACTTGCACGTTTCAATGCTACCAGGCACAACCACCACACCATGTAATATACAATCAACCTTGATGGAGTAATGACTTTGATCCCCTAACCAACCCCAATCACATTTCAAATACTGTAGATTGCTCCTCATATAATTACTGTTTTTCATCTCCCACCACTACCAACACCCCCACCAAACATTTTAACTCGTGATTCATCATATTTTCTTAAATATATTATTACATCGCGCTCTTCCTCCCAACACGCTCATTTGCCATAAAGTTATTCAAAAGTTTAACGATCTTCATCTCCGGATGACTCAATCAGTCTTATGCAGTGCAACGTGCGTGCAACGATGCACCATACCAGTTATAACTTACAGTTTTCCATCAATATCGTCCTCATCATCACGTTTTCTTCACAATCATCGTCACACTTTTTAAAGCTCGTCCCCACCATCATACAGAGTGAGAGAGAGAAGAGAGAGGACATAAAGATGGCTATAAAATGGAATAACCGCATTTCTCATAAAACCGTCATTACTCCCAACACAAGTTTAGCAAGAAATATGGCAAATAAACATGAGCTTCCGCTTCATATTAAACGATTTAACAATGCGAGGGGGTGGAAATGCTAACTGCCACACTCACCATTTTTACTCATTGCCAAAGTACTGAGCACAGGCAAATAATAAATATCCAATTCAGTCCTGTGTATTTACATGATTCCCTCATTTGCTCTCATGAACTCATAATGTACCACCACCTCCTCTTTCTCTCTGCCATCAAAATTTTCACTCTAAATTTGAGTTGACATAAGCTCATTGGATTCATATTACTAGTTTTCTTGTGGTGCGGTGCGTCGTGTAAAATAGTTCATGTGTACAATACACAATACTGATTCATTTTTTATTCATTTGCAAAGGAAGAGGCAAGTAGTAAAAGTTATATGAACGGATAAGGGGCGTCCATTCAACATTTTTTTGTAGAGTTATCTTTTTAAAACGACCCAACCCTTCCTTCATTTCTGGATTTTTATTATTTTTTGTTTGGTTGTTGCTATTGTAACCCTGTCCTTGTCCATTTATTCTGTAAGTATTTCTGGTATGTCGACGTATTGATAGGGTAGGCTAGAGTCGTCTGTCCTTTAAAAATAAAAAGCAAGTCATGTTAAGTGCAGTGACTGTGTAACCAGTAGCCCCCTTCCATTATTGTCAACTCTGATATTTCTCTTGTTCACAATAATAATCGCACTCACTCATGTATATATATAAACCGAAATGCCACACAAAACGAACCCACTACTGTACACTTTGTATGCATCCAACACCATGCTAAAAACCAGCAGCAGTGCGGGTTGAAGGAGAGTATAGTGAAAGTGCAAGAGAGAGGGTTCATAAGCTGAACGTTTTATGGCTGTCGTAAAATATTTCAATGATTAAAAACCACCACTACAACCAAAAGGGGACCCATATAATGTCATTCTGTATGTATATTTTTTATCATTTCAAAAATTTCAATCATCTTTGTTGTGAAGCTATATGAACGGTTTGTTTGTACACACACGAGTGCATGTACTCTTTTGGAGCAGATGTGAGTATGCATTGCTACGGACATTAATTTAAATATATAAAGTACAAAAATATACGCGTGCATATCGCACACACAGTATTATTCAAATCAAGTATATAACACCACTGTGTATTTTGCAAAAAAAGGAACAGTCAGTGGAAGATTCAAGGAAACCTTTTATACTTTTCATCGGTTTGAATTGGAGGAAACAGCACATAGGAAACTACATAGTTGGTAGTGTGCATGTGGATGAAAAGGAAAGTGTAGTGAATGGATCATTATCATCATCATAGCAGCATTGCTCTTATAGCGAGACTGGGGTCGCTGTGTGTGTTATGCACTTTACTTAGCTGTTTTGTTGTTGATTCGTTTATCAACTCGAAACATTCAGATTTTTTAAAACTTTTTTCCAAAAATAGAAAGCTAACGATAAAACCTTGTTGCAAAGTCATACAACAACGTGATTAGATAGATATAAGACTATTATATTGTAAGTAAAATTTTACGAGTCCTTTATGTGGGTACCTTATGCGTAATATGCACATAATACCTGTCTATCGTATATTCTATTTAAAGTTATATGCATTTATTAAAATTGCGATATGCATGAACTGATTTTTTCTGTCCCACAGCAGCATCATAAATAGTTGCACAACAGAGAATGATGCAACTTTTATAGTAGACTCTTGCGCTTTCTAATTCAAAAGGGAATGCCTTCGTCGTCATCTCCGACAAAATGGTTAAAACATGCAATGCAAAAACGAGGATCATCTCCATTTCTGTACAGTGAAGCTAGAATTTCTTGTATTCACACGTTTAGCATAAAATAACAATATTCATAATCCCGTTTATTAAGCAACCCTATATTCATCAGTCGTAAAAAACTAGGGAGGGAATGCAAATGTGCATAATATATGCTTAGCACACAGATGCATAGTAGGTAAGCAGGAAGCTTATGAAGAGGAAGTTGTGTGCAGAAAACTCATGGATACTGTCCGCTGCTGCTTCTTGCTTTTTACACGTGATGCAATATTATTGTTAGTGCAAAACAATAATGAAAATGAGGACTATGCACACTGTGAAGCTACGTATTGTAACAAGAAACAATACGGTAGTTATATTGTAGAATGCGCGAATAACCTGTAAAGCAAAATATGCCCCGAGCTGGCAATTCTGCAAAAATATGCAAAATTAACGAAGATAGGCAACGCAACATGGTTAAAGTGGGAACAGGAATTACGGTGCTTATAAATTATACATATATATTGCATCACAAAAATAAAAACAGTTGCAAACATTAGCTATAGTTTCTCCCCTTCAACATACACATAATAGGAGTACCGTGTTCATCACCTGAAATGTGTGTGTACACCTTTCACTGTAATTGTTTTCATGTAACACTTGATAATACACTCTTGCGAAAAGTAAAGCGAGAACAGATGAAAAATTATCATTTAAATTTATTCATTGAATTCGTTTATTTTTCTGCTTGCTCATTTTGGGCGGGTAAACAATTACTCAAGTAGAAGACGATAATATATTATTCATGAGAAGAGATGTCAAAAGTCGACACTTGTTTACTCAGTTTTGCCTTTTAGAATTACAGTGTGTATTTAAATCAGTGATTATGAAAGAAAAGCAAACAAAACCGTGTTAACCCTGTCATATTTTTCCTATTGTCTATTACTGCTGGAAATGAATTTTATTTACTTTTATGAATTTCAGAGACTAACATTGTATTATGCTGCGGTGCAGAGAAATTTTAAGAAAACTTCCCACACGAGTTAATCATAAGCTGGGGATGGTTATCCCGTCCTGGTTTTTGTACAGTTAAAGAAACAATGAAGCTGAAAGCTGATGTAAATACAGTGAATGAGAGCCACTACTATATTCATGTATGTCAGAATGTAATTTTCATGTTATAAAAAGGTGAAATGTAATTAGTTATATGTATGAGCTATAAAAAAGTGTCTTTCAATAGTCGTTTGAGCTTTATCGCACTAATTGAAAGTGATCCGCTGAGCCGACCTCTCTCCTGATAATGCAAAGTATAGTTACTTTCATGTGTTATCCAAATGAATCCATTTTAATGGCCAGTAGGAAATTGTTTTCTTCAATGAATTGAGAAGAGATAGAAGAGGCGTTCTGGTAGATCTGTCGTCGCACACTTTGAGTCATAATCTGCAGTTCTGCAAAAACAACATTATGAAACAATATCTCCCCTTAACTTAAATTAAGCATAAAAAGATAAATGTTTATTACACATTATCATATTGTTTATGTTTTTGCCTGGCAAGCTTTGAAAGTCACTATTTGCAATCGCATCACAGGACAAAGGAAGCTTCAGAGAAGTTACATAACTATCTTTCGTCTCATTTGTGATTCCCGAGAAACCGAAACCCACATCAATCATCAATCTAAATTGCTGAAAGCAAACAGAGTAAATAGGGTGAGTCACAGGTTCATTTATCATCAAACTTAATAGTGTGGGAGATGATAATTACAATATGCGTAATTGTTGTTAGGATCAAGCCAATATGGAGATCAATCTCCATTTGTTAGCAAATGTTGAACTAAAACTGTTTACTCACTGCGGTATCCACATTGTATAATAACTTTGTTCCGATTGTTTCCAAAAAATCAAATTTTCTCCAATGAGAATCAAGAAAAGTTTTGGTAAGTTGACAAATCCCAAATATCATCATTCAACCAAAGTGTCACAAAATTAAATTACGAGCAAGTATGTGCGCAGTATATATTATTCATTTGGTACTTTATAGTATGTTCTTAAAACTTGTAGTACTGTACTCTTATCGAGCAAAGCACATCCTTTCCATCCCTTATGAAATTAACACTATCTATTCAATAACATTGACAGTTTCATGCTTTTTAGTGAAAAATGAGAAAATAACTAAAGAGAGTCGTTTTAATCGAGTGTGAAGAAGTTTTGAAATGAAAGCCGCAAGTATTACTCAATAAAGTCAGTGTTGTTAGGTAAATACACATATTATTGGGTATTCACTTATCTTCATTTGACAATAAGGAATACGGCCACACGAGGCTCGTCACTTTACAAATGAGAGTTGAGTATACCCAAACCAAAGGCTTAATCATTCCGATCCAATTCAACCTTTTTTGTATGAAAAACGTAAAGTACGTAAAGTAAACAGTATATCAATGTGTTTACGCTGCATTGCTTGCATTCACACAAACGGCACCCTTTTCCATTTACCTTTGAAATTCAGAAAAATGTTTATTTTCTAGGCTCTCAAAGTTATTCTGTTACGTTTTCACCATGAAATGTTGCACATGAAAAATTCAAGCTGCAAACATGCACACAACACGACCAATGGCCACTGACACACACCGCCGCTATACAAGTATACGTAGTCGGTGGTTTTTTGTCAATCCACATCATCCATCCGTCCACCGCGTCGTATCATTTCACTTGAGTACAAGCTTCTCCACTACACAATTTCCAGATATATTTGATGTAATAATAATAAAATGGTATCAAATATCTTTTATGTATATAACACGCCACCCTTTCTTTCTTCCCTTTTCTCCGCTGACTACTGGAGATAACGCATATTGGGGCCAAATCTACATCCACTCCTTGTAGTCTGCATTATCGTCACTGGTCATTTTATAAACCATGCTGCAAAAGTGCTTGACCACTACGCACGTCTGACATTTCCCGTAAATTCTCTATACTATCGCTTTGAACTGCCGCACAATATTGTCCCTTGCCCCATCCGACTGGTCATTTGAACCCCAAAAGTATCACATTGCAAAGTAATGAAATTGAGTCAGTCAACTTGAATTGCTCAATATAATAATAATACTGTCGTTCATCGTCCAGCAGAAGGGCTTCATCTAATGGTCATATATGCCTATATATTATACACATATAGTAAGCACACACAAGTCCAAGATATACACTACACATCATTTTGTTTATTGCAAACACACATGTACATGCATACAAATATAGACGTTACTCATTCATTTTTTGAAATAGAACACTGGTGTTGGGACATTGTGCCACTACGACAGTTTGGCAGTTAGACCTTTTCTCTCATCTCTCTGTTTGCTTGTTCTCTTCTCCGAAGAAATTGGCAATTTGATCTGCCCCATGCATGCTTTGTTCCTCATTTTTTACCCCACTCCCTGTTTTCTCTCTCTCTCTCTCTTATTTTGTCGTTTACCAAATTGACGAAGAACGGACGTGGACACGAGATGTATAATGCAAAAACTCTGTTACACAGTATGAGTCGTTGTATCAACTATCAAAGTTACTATATCTAAGACATCCGAAGATGAACACGACATACAATATGGAGAGATCATCCTCTTCCTCGTTGTTATCGTCATCATCATGGCTATCATCATCATTTTCTCTCTTTCCATCTCCACTCACCAAAAAAACTAACCTTTTTTGCAAGTGTTCCCCTATCTGCTCTTGGAACGACTTTACGTACTTCCGTCATCATCATCATCGCCATCCTCGTTGTATTATCAGCATCATCAGTTGAAAGAGCAGCAACAACAACAATATAATGGTCCTGCTTCTCCCTTTTCCTCTGGCGCAACAACAATTTCCGAGGAAAGGCAAAAAGAAACTGTCACGACTTAAAATACAATGAAAAATACTCCACCTAACTGTATCATAATACCTACCCCAGCAATATCCTCGCTGCTACTACCTACATATCTCTTCATCTAAAAATCTCCATCATTTTTATCCCCGGAATCTAGAGAGATCAAGATGTAAAGTAGCAAACAAAAGGTTTCTGTGTATGCACTCTGTCTGTATATAGGAGAAAACCGTATGGTGCAAATAGAGGGACGAGACCTCATATTCACACTGGAAATAAATGAATGAATGAAAGAATGAGTGAGTCGGATGGAGTGAATGAGTCAAACCAGAGAGGAGAGTATACGTTAATACGTTGTTGTTATATGAATTTGTTGTGTGGATATTGTGATAGTGTACGTAAACGCAATAAATAATTCTGACGTATATATTTTTCGTTTGGGTTTACTAGCACAATATTTTCTGTTTGGCCATGAAAATGACGACGACGATGGTCTGTCTTTTCTCCCTTTACTCTTTGCCTTGGCTTACTCACTCACCCTCCGACGATGAACAATCAGCCAAAAACCGAATCAAATGTGTGTATAATCCTACCTCATATGTACACAGATTAGTAATGGAGCATGTGTGATAGTAAGGGTTCTATATGTGCATGTAGTGTGTCATGGCAAAATAAAGTAACTCTCTCTTCACTCCCTTCTCCTGGAAAAATGCTACAGTAAGCTACCACCGCCACCTCATTCAGCAGATAGCATAGCACCGTTTCGGTTTCATTTAAATTGTGCCCTTGGTACATATACCTATGTAAACGTATTAAAGCACGTCCCTATCATCTTCATTGATATGAAACTGTTATGCATGTTATTTATTATCTATCCTGGCGGGTATGTCATCTGTATTTATTTATGCCGCACTTTATAAGCTGCTCGCCTCTCTCCCGGTTCCTTCTGACGATACTCCTGGAGGATCAATTTTATACTTGATAGGAGTTTTAAGTATCATAATTTTCTTCAATAATAGCTGCTCTTCCCTATCCCACTTCAATAACTTTTCATAATGATGAAAGTGACAATATTGGATTTCCAGAATAGCATGCATGGATTAGATTGGATTGATACTTCTTTTTACAAAAATAATTCCGCACCTACCAACTGTCGTAGTACGGAACCTACATGCATGCAACAAGAATAAATATATATATAGATAATATAACAGCAAACGCAAATAAGGTGCCTTTTCATTTTCCACATTTCGCGGAAACAGCCGAGAGCGAGCATTGTGTAGTGATGATGAACGTTCGTATGACAATAACTTTAATCCATCCTGTGCAACCAGTTTTCAATGAATGCGTGAAATAAAGAACGGTGGGCACACACCAGGCAAGAGCATTTTTATTTTTTGGGAAAGTTAGGGAAAACCTTCCATTGTATTCAGGATACAGTATATTTTTTTTGAAAATCCCTTTTCCCTTTTTCATACATCGGGTTGTTTGCTCGAATGGTGAATGTATATAACTAACATAACGATCGCAGAGTCGTGATGATGAGCTTTATTGCTTGTTTATTATCACGAGTGTGCCAGCTTAGGTAGAGCAGAGTCAAAGTGCATGCAGAGACGTTTTGAACCCAAAAAATTCAAGTTCAGTCTGTCAGTAACTTTTACTTTTTTCCACTTCCTTCCTTAAATATATTGTTGGTAGCAATCCGACCAAACATTAGAAGTAGAAAATTCTTGGAGGAGGAAGGAAACATATCCAACCAAACGCGTGTATTGAACCTTTCTTCTTGACCATCCACTCCGAGTAGAACCATTCATTATGTATTTACCATTGCATGTTTTTGTGGTGTTAAAGATTTTGCTAGCTCGGCACGAGCCATCTCATCTCGACAGGATAATACAACTTACATCCCAGCGAAATTTTTGAATTATAAGGTTTTAAGGCAGTAAGGGTGAATGGATGCTGTTCGTTATTCCACTTTTCATCTGGATTGCTTCTTTGTAATGTGTTTTGTAATTTCGTGACGGAGGACGGTGAAGGAGAAGTATGGATATATGAGAGACGTGAGGGTTGAATGCATGCGCGCGTGTTTATGTATAATGTACGAACTATTCAAACGGACAGTGAAATCATAATGGGCCACTTGCATCATCATCCAGCAGCGGATGTATTGAGAAGATACAATAATTTTATCATCCTTTTTATTGACTTTTACAATAATATTTCTCGAATGCGCAACGACAACATAGCGCACCTTATACAAACATTCTGATTGAATTGATAATAAGGGATTGCATGTTGGTCGTTTTCTTCCGTACAAGTAAACATTATGCCGTGCATGAGAAGCGACATTGTTTGCTGCCTGTTTCTTCTCGAAATAATGATCATTTTCGAAAGAGATAATAATGATAAGCAAACGAATATGCAAGCGCAGCACTCGGAAACAGCAGCAACAGCAGCAGTGCAATCAGCAAAAATAAAATGAAATCTGGGCTACTCATGCTTGCTGCTAGCCTGATGCCCTTTCAAAACTGATTACTGCTAAAACGATGATGGCTTCAGAAAAAACTGTGCTTGCCTTTTTGAAAAAAAAGTTCATTCATTTCTTTCATTTTGGGGCTATGTAGCTTGTCCAAGTAAAGCCATGGATTTTCTGATTCGAAGTCATCATGATCGTCATAAAATAATAATCCGTATTTGTACACGTAAAATTCATATTATATAAGTACTTCATATTAGGCACACATATTGAACAGATGTTCACTGGATCTTCTTTCACTATTTTTGGAACTGTATTACACTCTAATGCGTAATGTGCAGATTGGTATAGACAAGTGCTTACTGAAAACTGTAACCTCTTGAGAGCTTCAAGTGGTTTGAATTTCGTCTAGCATTCGCATTCGATGCAAACATGCGACGGAGAAAGGCATGCACAATTTTAAAGCACGGGACTGATGCGAGAAATGATACACCATCAGCAGCATTTATA
The DNA here is from genome assembly GCA_004115045.4 of Sinella curviseta. Classification (NCBI taxonomy): domain Eukaryota; kingdom Metazoa; phylum Arthropoda; class Collembola; order Entomobryomorpha; family Entomobryidae; genus Sinella; species Sinella curviseta. The sequence goes on along the minus strand of CM023202.3, from coordinate 17,733,366 downwards.
CAAACTTATGTACATTGATGAGAAATTTTGCATGTAGAAGAAAAATATACCTATCTTATTTGTATTTCAATTCCAAAAGTTTTGGAGGTTGTGGCCCTTTTCCTCTCTGCCTCTTCTCAAAATAATGAAATAGAAATGAATGGAGAACGAAAAAAATGAGCGTTGGCATCATTGCCATTTTTACCATTCCATCTCCCATTCATTTCACATGTTCTCATTGAACTTGTACAAAGGGAAAGAAAGAAGATCCACTTAAAAACCGAACATTTTGAACAGATGAAAAAAGCTTTATATATTATGATGAAATGATGATGCCGTGGTCCTGTGGTTGTGCACAGCATATTCATAAAATGTATAAATGCTATTGTAACAACAACAAAAAACGATCAGGTCCAGCAACTTTGTCCTAGCCCCCTTCTATTTTCATTGCTGCTTCTGCTCGTGAGCCATCCATCTATAAGAGAAAAAAATTCATGACATACGCACATTTATGTAATGTATCGTATCACATTGTATTAGCTGTTGGATCGAGTGGTAGGGTAGTACGAGGTACTTCATCCAACAATTGGTACAATTAGCACGTGCCATATGGTATCAATGGACTTAGTATAACTTTTTCGGGTCTCCCAGTGGAAACTAGCTTGACAATCACAATAAATGATCTGTGCAGAATAAAGAGACATAGGAACGGAGCTAAGCAAGTTTACATCCCTTTTCCGAGACACAATGGTTACTTCTCAATACAGGATTATGAAAATTATTACTTATTTATTCAAAAGAGATCCCATTTTACAAAGTAGGAAAAGGATGAACTTTGAAAGGAAAGGGGAATAGAAAGTGTAACAGCAACAGCATATAAGCCTTATTCCTGTACTACGATATGGTAGGACTAGACCAGAGTTTTGCTAGTGCTAATCACTCAATCGCTACATGGTATACATATAAATAAAGAATATCACATCCCATCGTAGTTTTTATTGTTATTTGGTCGATATAAAAATAGCATACACTTTTGGCACTTACCGCATAAACAACTTAATGTGGCGTGGTGTAGGGAAGAAAAAAATAACCCAACGTGTGTCGTAGTGTCGTACCCAACAACCCAGCATTACTCTATGTAGTTGTTTATATAAGAGCTTGAAATGAATCACCACTACCACTGAAGCCTGGTCTTGAACTAGAATAAAGTGTTAAAATGGAAGGTTGCGTTGGTGATGAGACCACATGCGGTATTTTATGATGATGAGTACTTTTAGCTATATACATTCTCCACTATACTTTCGATTGATTACTTGTTACAGGATTCGTATCATGGCTAAGGTTTCAGTTTCATTTTTTATGCAGCAAAAATGCATGTTTCCTTGCGTCAAAGTTTTTTATACGTACGTTTTTATTTTAGAAAGGTCCTACACCGTGCGTCAGTAATCGTAACTCATGTGCATACATACACTGCAGTTGTCATTAGCAATGAAAGTCCATGATAAATAACTCGTTACGTAAATGCGTTATCCACACCTCTTCTTTTGTTTCCAGTGTTTTTTATCCACCTCAAATTTTAATGGTAGTGACATTCCCCATTCGGTGTTGTGGTCTAATGAATGAAAACCGGAAGAGATATTTAACTACGTTGGCTACAGCTCTACAACATAATTCAGAGTCGATACTGTCCTTGGTAATGATGTGAGTTATGGCCTGAACGGGTTGAGTGACCGAAGAATGCATAACATTTAGTTTTCGTCAGTCCTCCACCAAATTGAAACGCGTATGTTCTTATGGGAAGAGTGGAGTGAGGAATGCGAACATTATCCTATTAATCGTCGTTATTTGTCCCAAACATATTTTGATCTTTCGATACATTAACTCATTCCGTGTGCTGCTGTGGCTACGTTGTTGGTAACTCAGTGGGTTGGGTGATCTATTGTTGTTGCAATTTATTGTTCAATGAGCTATGCAGAAGAGTGGAGCTTATCGCCAAATGAAATGAATGAATGGACATAGACAAAAACAATCTTTTCCAGTCTGGCTCTCTATCATGAAAGCCAAAAGGCATTCTGTTTTGGGTATTGTTGTATGATTTACTTTTAGCGTTGCAATTAAATGCAATATATTTCTTCCATGTTGTGAGCGTCTAAGCTTCTAAATCTATGTGCGTACACACTGTTATTATCATTACTGTTATTACCATTGCACGCAGCATCTGCCCACTTCCAGATTTTTTCCAATAGCGCATTATATATACTCCATACACACCCTTCCCTCCGCATAAAGAGTTTTGTAGAAGCGGTGGGTAGTTAAAGGATGAGTTCATAAGTTATAACTACAGTATAAGCCTACCAAAATACTTTACGCCAGTTATTGCAGATCCCACGCTCGTTGAATTTGTCGCAACTCAATCTTGTAGGAGAATTTGATATTATATTATGCTACCACCATAACTACCTATTACAGTGTTGCTGCTGCTGTCTGTGTAGATTTTGTGCATCCTAACTACTTCATCTTCTTGGCTGTTACTATAATTATAATGATGGAAAAAATAAGTTTGAGGATTACTGTAATGATCACCGTCATTATTTTTATGGGCTGTGCCGTCAAAAAGAGAAAGAGAGAAAAATAAATAATGGATACTATGCCTAGAATAGACAAACATTGAGAAAGTATCGGGTTAATCGCTGCAATAAATAACAGTGGGACTCGTGATAGAAGTGCAGCGTGATTAATTCAAGCATTTGAGTGGGATTATGGTGGATTTGATGCTGTTTTCTTTTCTTGATTCTTGATAATCACCTGCTGCATAAATAAATTGGGTTGAGGATGACAAGGCATGCAAACATATCTATTGCAATATCCGAACCAATAAGATGTACATATGTCCGCAAATCTAATGTACATTTCACGAACCATATATAGATATTGGTTGTATGTTTAATTAAACTTTTCCCATTCACAATCAAAATCATGTACTTTGTACTCCAGGAAATTATATTTTACTGTATAATGGATCAATATAAATATTATATATTAGAAACCACCATCATATGGCACACGTAGGCAAAGGTTATATATCCTTCAATTTTGGTTGTAATTTTGTTTCAAAATGAGATGGATGGGAAGAAATAGCTGTCTTTGCCTTTAACCTGAAAGAAAATACTACACCTGCACAGATACTCAAGTTTTATGGGAGTTTTCATGAAAATGAGAGACGCACAGCAGCACAGGAAAAGTAAATAAAAACATCCGTTTTCTTCATAAACTAACCGTTCATCTCCGCTACCGCCGCCATCGATCCCGTATGTAATAACAACTATGCATCATATACACAAACATACACGACACGAACAACGAACTGAACGCAGGTAATAAAGTACCAATACTCCTTCTTCTTCAAACGAAAGAACGAGAGAAAAACGAAAAAATGAAAAACATAAAAAGTAAATAAATCTGGGAAAAATCTAAAAAGTGACACATGGCACGTGCAACAGGGATAACGAGAGCAGCGGTAGTTGTGTACTAAGCTTGGCAACTAAAATCCAAACTCACAGGGTGAAGTTCCTCTTTCCCTCACTTCTCCTCAAAAACAGCGAGAACCATCATCAGACAAAAGTAGTTATTCGGGTGTATATGTACCTAACTATATTACATATTATATATAGATGGATAATATGAGTACACGAAACATCTTAAAAATCACGAGGCAGACAAAATCTGAGGAAGAAAATAAAAGAAAGGAGAAAAAAAATCAGGGCTACATCGAGTGATCGAACATTACGGAACCGAGGAAAACGTAGATTGCACGAACGAACCTATAATAATCCTTTTTGTTTGGAAAGTTTATTGAGATTCAAGACGAGCACAGGGAAAGATGAAGAGACAAAAGGCGAATGGCACACGCGGAAGAGATAAGAGCGGAATAATAATCAACAACAGAAAAGTGTGCTTGCATGTACATATTCCAATCCTGCGAGTTAAGTTGTCTTCGCCTTTTATATTTCTGGTGTATCTGTTGGGTGTCTTTTAGTCCCGGTGTCACCCTCGCCTGGTACGTTTGGGATATATGAGAAAATTTACGTTCGATTCAAGGAAAGATTGGCTTTTCCCAATCTCAAGAAACTTTGTCTTAAAAACTGTTGCACTACGGATTGTGCTGTTTTATTACAAAATACCGCATACACGCATGTATATCGGTTGACCGAACAAACATTTGACCATGGTGAAAACTTTTTTACTAGTATTTGTATACATATTTCTAAAACAGCGCCATCGTTTCGTGAGTTTTTATTATACAAAGTTTTGCAGATGTTAAAAAATAATTCTTTTTAAAGCAGTCACCAGCAAGGTTACGTTAGCGAGACGAGCAAAAGAAGAAATGTAAAAATTTAGGTTGCAATTTGTTGTAGTTTAATATTTCATAATTCTGATTTTGAAAATGGACCAACCTTTGAAAATTGAGCACTATATTTGCTTGACGATAACATATTATTATTGTGCACAGTACATGGATGTCATTGTATGCTACCAGTGCATATTTTACAAGCCTATATTATATACCTAGTCCAAGATGCAACTGAAGTAGCAGCTGCAGTCTACATTTCAGTAGAGCAAGGAGAGGCTCCTGAATAAACAACAGCTTTCTCTCGAAAGAAAAATATGAAGTTGAAAAGGGCTGGTTTTCCCCTTTGTTTTATTGAGAGCAGAACATTTTCGCTTCTTTATGCTGTGTAGTTATTTTAGTTGTTTTTACTGTGAAGAAACACGGAATCAAAATGGAATACAAGTACATGCTTTTGTGATGCCATGTCACGTTTTTGCTATCATTTCTATTTTTCAAATGTTTTTACCATACTTTGCCAGAAGGAAGAAACTGAATAGCTTTTGTACAGAAAAAGTAGTAAATGACTCAGCAGCCATTGAATGCACAAAGTAAGCAAGCGTATTAACGTTTTATATATTACTATCCGAGCATTACATGGGAAATATGTGTTAGCTTACGACGTAAACCACCCAAGGATTCAATAATATCCGCCGTAACACTCCAACTTAAGGACAGACAGATACAGACTCCATCATTCTCACATGCACTTGAAACAAGTTACTTACTTTTCATTTCCTGTTCCTTTTCTCGTCGTTTTCACTTTGCTTTTCTTCTTCACTCTACGCCACCATTTCATTGTTGCGTTTACGACTTCAAACTGCATTCCAAAGAGAGTGCGTGCCATGTTACAATTTGAAGAAAACTGCATCCGTCTAGTAACATCACCAGTAGTCTACACTAGACAAAACCCGTTGTTCTTAAAAGCAGAGAATTTCGGATATTTATTATACTGTGAAGTATACTCTCTTGTGATTTGATGACTTTTTGTCTTTCTTCTCCCCTTTTCCTGTCAATGGCATTAAATTTTCAATCAGATTCGTGTCTAGGTTCATTATGACTTGCATTTCGTAGCTTATTACAGGAAAATTGAAACAAAAAATAATGGTTTCTCAGAAGAATTCAATTTCTCGCCCGAATATATTACTTCACTACAATGTTGGACTCCCTTGCATGTCTATTTTCATCATCATGAGTAAGTAGTGAAAATTTAAAGTAGAAAATTAGTGTTCCACGTCATTTCGGTGTAATATGTATTTTGGATCATTGTTTTATCTATTCTACTGAAGTATGTGTCTGTCTAGAAGGAACCAAACATTCAAGTGAAACTTTTCATGTTATCTTCCCGAATCATCGTCAAAACTATTTCGCAATTACAAAATGCATACATGTCATTCAAACACTTATTATCATTGTAAAAGACATCAAAATAGATACACCAATAGGGAAGAAACGCAACATCTCCAGAAACAAGTGACATGAATTATACAGATTTAACAATTTGCCGTACATGCGTGAGTAAGGAAACAAACATTACTGAGACATCAGTTGCTTGTCACCATAATTTGTTATGTTGTACTCTTTTAAACGAGAGCGGCATTTATCCAAATATGACTTCCTTTATTTATCCCATTAAATATGACGACTTTGCGTGTATTTACCACCCAGCCTACAACCAAATACATACATACATATATGAACTACTGTAGTTTCATGTTTCGTCATTATCAAAGGAAAACACAAATGTTGTTCCTTATACATCCCAGTAGTACACTAATATATTTTTAAAGACAAGTTTTATCCACACAAGCGACACTCGACATGCTCCGCTTGCCCCCTTTTCTTGCTACTTGCTCAATTCCATCTTGATTATTATACGACAACTGATTTCTTTTCAAGATAGGGAGAGGCTTACTTATCTCCTCTCCGCCGGAGGGATAAAATGGTTGCATACCAAGATTTTTAACAAACTAGCTTTTTCTGCCATCATCCTCTTCATGCGTACAGGCAAGCTTTAAAAGACAAGCAATGTAGTATGTATACGATGATGATGTAACGCACAATATAATGCCACGTACTACCGGCAAAAGCTAAGATAAAATTGAACTAATTTGAAGAGCGACATATGCTCTCATTGTCGACTTTATAACAGAAACGCGAAAGTTCGTACTCTTACCCTATAAGCATCAAAGCAATAACAACACGCAGGATAACTTACATGATGTAATGAGAAATGTAGATGGGATGTCTTTTGAAAGCAGCAGAATGTCTAGGGCCTGGAGAGAATATCAAAGGCTAAAAACTTTTTATAGGCTCGTCTGACGAGGCTCCTCAATCAACAGCAAGGCGAGCGACATGTGTACTGACTGTGTGTATATGCATCTTACGTTACTGCAGTATGAAAGCAACAACAAGACTCACTTGACTAGTTATCACGCACTGTCGCCGCTTCTTCTCCAATTTTTGTCATATGGAAAACAATGTTCATGAAGATGGTACACAGACAACAAGCAACATACTATGCTACACACGCAGCAACCTTTTATCCATTCTCTACTATAACGTATTTTTAACTACTATAACATGATATAAAGTATATACATTTTCAAACATTGTACATAGTACTGTTGTTCAAAAGCACACAACAATATTCTGCTCCCACTTATATTTCTGGAGAAGCAGAAAAAACAGACACTTGCACAGAGAGAGGAAAAAGAAAAGTAGCAAACTAACAACCCATTTGGGGCAGATAGTTGCTCAATTGCAATTTCATACAGTGTGGGAAATAGGGACTCTGTGAGTTGCACTATATGTAACTTGTCACGTGTGTGTACACAGACGTGCACACAAGCTCCTCTTCAGTTCATAAGAAGATGTGTGTGTAAAAAAGTTGTTTTAAGCAGCTCCTTATTCTTCTTCTCCGACAGCATATTATCCTCCGTAAATCAGTGTCAGTAGCTAGAAAAAAACGAAAGGATAGCTTACAACAAGAGGAGTAAAAAGAATCATATGAAAGTAAATAGCATTAGCGTGGCAGCACCTAACGGCACTAGCAATAGCGATGACATAAGGAATAGAAAGTGTAAGTAAAGTACATAATAATATAATATAAGGAGATGGTTGAAGAAAGGGAACCGAGTCGAGAGCCATCGCTATATACTGCTACCACCACCGGTGGTGATGGCAGCAGCGGCATCAAGACTCTAGTATTTTTTCTCACTCACTTCTTGCGAAAGAGGTAATAATAGGAAAAGGAGAGCCGCTACGGCAAGACATTGTAATTGCAGACGCCTATGAAAAAAACGTGAAAGGAGAAGGAGTAACGTTCACCAAAACACTTGCTTGCTTTTATCCGTAAATGCATTATTAGCATATGAAGATTTATTGCTGACAGCACTCCACTTGCTCCATATTACCAGAAATGGTAGCATGGTGCTTCGTTGTTGGACGGTGTGCGGTGGTGGTGGTGTAGTTAGATGCGTAATAGCAAGTACGCATATGTGCGAGGATGAGGATAAGTAAAGGGATTACTGCTTTTCTAGAAGTTGAATATTATTACGTAGCATACGGAATGATACGTGACAATGATGTAGAAAGAAAGTAAGTGTGTGAGAATTTTATGTATTTTTTAAAGTTTCATCCATCACCTATCATTATTGTCGTTTTCTGCTCGTCACTCGAAGAATAATAATCGGGATGGTGTCACTAATAACAGTGTAGTGGCGGTATGTTTACTGTACTAACGATGAGTTGTAAACTCGTATTATTTCTAGTCATTTTCCTTTCCAATACTGAATACATTTCATTTCCAATATATTTCTGCCATATTCTGATTTTCAACAAAGAGGTTTTTTACGAATATGTTCACATTAATATATACCTACAACACGTTGTTTGTAGGTATTTCTCTGTGTGAGCTTGGCTACTTATCATTGCTGTAGAGAATGTGGATAATTTTTGACGGTTCGAGTATGGTTAAGGGATGTTGTTTCGAATAATTCAAATTCTTTTCTTCTGGTTTGCAAATAAATAAATGTTGGCGATTGATAAACTTTTTCTGCACGGGTTTCGTTGTTAGCCACATGTATTTTTCTTACAATTAGTTTCACTAGAATCAGCGGTTTTACTCTGTTCTAGTTTGCTACAAAAGTTATGTGAAAAGTATTTTGTACTATTGACGTTGTAGAGAGTTCCAAAAGGTATGCTGTATATAATGTAGCGGGTAAGTTTTCATCGTATGAATGCTGGTCTACTGATTGTTCATCCTATATACTGTTTCAGTGACAAAGCGAATAACTATCTTGTAAGTAAGCATCGGATAATTTTGAAAAAATGTTACGCTAGTCATTATATGTGTTTTTATGTGGCATCATGTTTGAGAATGAGGAAGTAAAAAAGCAGCATTTAATCTTTGATGATGATGTATGTTTATAAGATGCAATTTTGTTGGCATTTGGTATGTGATGAAAACAACGAAGGAAATAGTTTGCAAATACTTTTATCTCACATGACTGAACCATTTAACCGTTTGGGTGTGCTGACATAAAAAGAAATTAGATGAAAAATATGTATAAGATATGCGTAGAGGTCCTACCCTTATGCGAGTTCGTCCTTACTTTTTTCCTTCGGAAAAGTAATACGAATAATTTCATTATGTATATTATGTATCTATTAGTATCTTTCCTCGGGAAAGTTGAAAGCAAAGTATAAGGATGGATCGCAAAAAATTGATATTTCCTTGTGAGCCTAGCAAAGAGGGCCGTAATGTTTTGACTCCCAAGCGAAAGATTGATATACTGCCTTAACAGATTTGGAATCTACTTCCCTTCCAACTACTTCCTTCATCGAATCTCTTCTTTCCATGCATTCTTCCTGTGTGCATATAGGTGCTGTGATAGTATGTGTACATATACATTTTTATTGCCAAGAAACATTGTAGCAATGTAATAAAAAGTCTGAGACGAAAGTGTATTCACTGTTTAAAATGTTGCAATTTGTTAACAAAAAGCACAAAGTTTAGATATGCCATTGAACTATCAAGGAATGCATAATTAAATTGCACAGCATTTTCATTTTATCAAAGAAAATACATGATATTTTATATAGATTACAACTACACGTAGTATGAATTTCTGTTGTAAACGATAAAATGTATTTAATGTACAAATTACAGGTAAAGGTGTATGCAGTATTCCAAAACAGCTTTAAAATTTTGCCGTTGCTCATTCATAATTTTTGATTAATCTACACGTGTGAGCGAGCTTTAACTCATGTGATTCATCAAATAAAAATGCGTACACAATTTGTCACTTTAAGAAGTATAACAGCATTATACACGTATACGTTCCTGAACTACAACAAGCATATTTTGTGATGAAACCAATGCAGCTGTTAAATGACTAATGGCAAACTGACTCTGACATTTACAGTTGTTTGTTTACGTTGTTTTCAAATGTGTACGCGTATAATATGCACAGCATAGTATTCATTTTGCGCCTGTGGCTTCAATATTTGGTGAGACGGTTCATTTTTCCTCATAAGGAAACGGGAAATTTATTCTTTTAACGTCTTGCCAGCTAGTTTAATACCATAACTTTTATATGTCAAGACTATTTGAGCTTATTACTATTTACTGCTCTGCATTATCTGCATAATACACATTTTATTTGTAAAAAGTATATATTTTTTTAAAATTAAGCATACAGAAATTAAAGCTTCGCACCGAGAAAACTTCTTCACACGTGTGTGTAATCTGCCATTAAAAGCTGACACATGGTTGATTGCCGCTGTTAGAGAAGTGAGCACCGCAGTGTGTGTTGCGTAACTGTAATGAACAGGAAAATGAGAAAGGGGAAAAACGACACTTTTATGCACTATTATTACGTTATGTGCGTATGTCTGTTATGCTTGCGTTATATGTATGTAAACACCACTTGTGCAAAACCCTATAATTTAGATGTACCAGTAATGCATCGCAAACACTTCTTTCTAAACACCGAGAGGAAAAGTCGCCGTGTGGTGCTGAGCTTCAAAGAGTCATTAAAAGTGAGTGAAAAAGGAATTAAAAGAAAGGAAATTAAGTAAGCCCAAAAGGTTTTTGTGCACATTAAGCTGCTTACCATCAGAACAGCCGTCTTATTAACCGTCAAAGCCGACTGATGATGTGCACCCAGTGCAGCAGTACTAAGCCAGGAAACAGCATCAGAAGAAATAAAAAAAATCAAAGGCACTTTTCAAATATAAAAGTAAACCGAAATGTTGGATATGGTATAATTGTACAGCTTTTCTATACGCCGTTTTTAGAATCTCCCTAAAATTTAATTATGAACTCAAAGTATTAAAAGATCCTTATAGATTGGTGAAAAAGTTGCGCACTAAATGATATGACACGGTGGTATTTGCAATAAACTTTTACCAGTAAATGAAAAATTAAATGATTGACATTTTTATACTGCTTAAATGTATAAGAATTCGCGATATGCGACAACGTATGTGCACTTTTCACTTCTTTAATACGTCTAGTTTTCTTTAAAAGTTTGGACAATGGAAAGTTACAGTTCAGTGAGATGGTCTGACAATCTGGTTGTGAGTCTGGGACAAACGATGTACAGGTACGTAAAAAGGAATATATGAAATAATGAATACCACTATAATGACATTGTCAAAAACTTTTAGGATTTCATTCTCATTTCAAAGCATATTATAGTGCCCCATTCCTCATTGAATCCCTGGGGAATAACAATGTTAACCCTAGTGGATAATCACTCGGTCGGATGACGAGTTTTTCCAATGTATTCCGTGCATGCCAAGTAATCGTGTGACCGTTCATTCGAAAGCAAATTACCATCAGGGAGGCAAAAATAGTCCACTAACTATCTTGCATAATGCAATTCAATCCTTATTCTTATTATCAGTTGTCAGTATTCTTTCATCACAGTATTGCCTGTGTAATATGTTTTTTACTGTGGGGTTCTAGACATGAATGATGTTCCAATTAAACGGGGAATAAGATGGCATCCTTCGCTGGAAAGGCACTAATCTATTTCCATGCATTATTATTTCTCTATTGTAGCACACCAAAATGCATCCGCATCCTTTTGATTTTAAACGCCCAAGATTTTTAAAAAAGTATGTAAGTTACTTCTTGCACATTATATTTTTGGGGTTTTAAAAATGCATCCAGAGTGTCATTTTTCTGGTTCTCTTCTCGCCTTGTTTTTGGTATTCAGGGAGCAATAAATATTAAGGGATTAGTATAACTGCATCACATTGATGCTGATTACGATCAAAGATATGCTGCATTGTTTGACAAACGATATCTTATGAGCTCAAAGAAAAAGTCAATTATCGAAAAGCAGAAGCATGCATTTAACGGGAATTGGGAAATTATTGCCTACATAGTTTGATCTGAAATTGGTAAAAATTAAGTCCTACTTCACGGGAAAGAAATTTCTCGATTTGCTTTCATCTATGAACAGTTAGGCATATCTGGCAATAATTTATCTGGAATAAGATCAGACATGAAAGGAAACGTGGGGAAAACGGATACTGAATGGGATGCCACATATTTTCAAAATATGCATTCACCGATGAATGTCCCCAATTGGGCACATAGTCACGAAAAGTTGATGAGGTGTGTTGTGCACAACACACCTCATTACTTTTTGTGGTACGTACACCATTGCATATCGGAAAACTCAACGTAACTTTGAACAGAAAGGTATAAGGAAATGAAATGTACTTCTTGCATTGAAGCAATGATAAACAGCTTCCGTTTGATTGGATGAATAAAATAAGCTGATCAATGAAGAGCTAAATACAGAGTAGCGAACTACAAACGTTAAAGGCAAGAAAATAAGAGCCAAATTGTCAATTTGTTCCGGTTTCGATAAGAAATATGATAGTGTCTGATATCTTGGTGGCCTGTTCCGCTCCATCCGTTCGCGGAAGTTATAGGAAATTCGTGACTAGCTTTTTTTCTTTTAGACAGTGTCTAGGATTGTGATATGTATGCATAACGTAATGAACTATATAGTTGCCCATTCAGTTGGCAAAACCAATTGCAAGTCTCAAATGTCCCCACTCGACTTTCTCTGTTCCACTTAGAATAAAGTTCAGCTATGATTAGATCAACCAGAGATCAGAGAACAGAAGTTGTTGTAATTAGCATGCAAATGAACCGAACCGTGGTCTCAATTTGCTCTCGCTCTCTCTCTAGGGCAGTTTGTTCATTTGACTTGAAGTCGTTAGCGTTCCGATCGTTCGCCTTAAGCTGATGCCAAATTCGGTCATGACCATTATTGAGATTCCACCCAAATTTTGTGCAACATGTTCCTACTTCTATTGCTATTTCATTCTACCCAAAGAAGGAAGACAACAGTTCTGTTTCTATTTATGTGTGAGCGTAAGAGTCACGGAGGAGTTTTACTTGGTTCAACTTTTGTCTTGCTAGTTTGATCTAAATACATTCGAAATGAATTCATGCAACACAAAAGCTCCACTTTGCTCCAACATCCCAGCTATTATTAGTTTTGTCGTACCACACCTTTTTGGAATAAATTTTGCATTTTACCAATTACCCCATTGAGGTTCTAACCTAAAGGAAGCGGTGACTTTGCTGTTTTCTCATTTTAATTACTGCTCAATACCTAAACGGGTATATGGAAGGAAATCATATAGATTAGAATAATCATCCACACGTCAGAGGTGCTACGAACATTCACAATTAGTGACCGACACAGCTACATTAAAATCCTCCTTTTTCCTGTCATCATCTTTAATCATAAAGGAAGTTTTACGAATTGCATAACAAATGGACAAAATGATTTACAATTTGGATGTGCAACTGCACATGTGCGCACGTGTAAATTAAAGTCTCATTTAGAAAGAAAGGTCAAAGAGTTTATTTAATCTTCAAAATAATGATCAATTTGAGTGTGTTTTGATCAAGTCGGTTTATTAACGACACTGTATACTGTACACTACAGTGAACATAGTATTAACTTGAAGATCCGAATAAATGGTCAAGTAGGAACTGATCGTGGTCATGCAGAATTAAAGTTTTGACGGAATATGGGTACAAAGTACAAAATACTCATTTTAATTAACATTAAATTTTCTTATTTCTCCCGTAATGAAACAATTTGATTATCATCTGTCGATACCAAAACTACCAACTTGCCGTGATTGTCTCTGTTGGTAAGTGGTAACGTGGAAAATAGAAAGAACAACGGTCGATCAAGTAACCATCACTTTCTTTAGCGGCTAAAAGCTTGTCAAGCGGGAGATAATACGGGAAGATGAGAAAAGGGTAACCGCGACAAGGGGTAGATCTGTCTGCTTTTAATTTGCTATAACTCAAAGATTTTCTCCACAATTTTATATAAAAATCCAACTGCATCCACTTCTACCAACTGCATTTCCATTAAAACTTGTGGTCTTGGTTGTATGAATGTGATTGGAGATTGAGTGGGATATAAGAAGAATTCACAGGAAAGATCATTATTATCGTATCTAAGACATTTCTCCAACTTTTCCCTCCCTCCCTTCGCTTTCTTTTGCCGTTCAATTCTACCCAGAAAGATAAATAAATACCACACCAATTGCAATGCACTTTGTTAAAAAGAAAATCCAAACTTGGAGTGGAGCATCCAGTTTTGGGGGTGATAGAGGATGATGGTGGTGATCAAAGAAATTTTGTTGTGTTCCCACCAGTGATCTGTGGATGATTCCTTGGTACGATAACTACTGTACACTATTTGTGTATTGGATTTAAAGAAATGAAATTTTCTTCCTTCTCCTTACGACAAGTTGGTTATCTAGCCGGTGATCATCATCATCATCGTTGTTGCACCAGGCTTACTTTCTGATACCCCCTACCGTACTCACCCACACTATCTATAATATGATGATTGTCAATAGCACTTCCTTTTTTCAGAGTTCTCCTACTGGAGTTCCGGAAGTTTGGACAACTCTCTATGTGTCTATCAGTCTCTTTGCTTGCACTCTCTCTTCTTGTCGTGTCGACATCCTCCCCAAAATGTTCATGAAGTGAACTTTGAATTCAACTAACTGGCCCAACTTTACTGCCCTGTTTTCCTTGTTATTTCTTGCTCTCTCTCTCTCTTCGCTTGCTAACTTGCTATCATATCCCATCATCTCATTCATTTCTTCTTGTTTCTAGCTTATAGAAACTATGAGATGAGATGTGCCATTTTTATCGGAAAGAAGGAGTTGATGATGTTGATACTCAAGTTGAGAGAAAACCAAAGCATGCTAGATACTTGTAGAAAGCACATATATATCGGTAAGTGAACTGTGAGAGAGGAGCTTCCTCCTTGGGGATGAAACGCATGATAGAATCCTGGTAATGACATTTCATCCTTTTCTCTTATTCTTCTTCTTTTGCTCGTTTCGTCTCCCCCGACAAAGAGGAAAAAAGAGAAACGAAAATAATATAGTAAAACAGATAAGTTGGTTGGTAATCACACTGCTCAACTAGAAACTAACCATTTTTTGGTATGTGCTTTTGGTTTAGTTTAGTGGGAAAGAAAAAAGCGAAATATTATGGAGGAATGAATGAAACGAGTGAGCATAAGAGTGGAGAGAAAACGGAGAGAAAGCCTTTTGAGATTTGTTGGAAACACCATCGTACTTACATTAGTAGTTGTTGTATTGTCTGTGTGATATCTGCCGAATTGGAAGCAGAAATTCTTGCGGACTCAAACTGAATGACTCAAGAGGAATCCCCCTTTTCCCTTTTCACTCGTTTACTAATAATACACGTAACTATCAATTTTAGACAGCTCAAAATACGTAGTGGTGGACGCGAAGACACATATTACCAACCTTGTCTATAGATGTGCATTCTAACTACAAGGGCGGTCATGCCTTTTCCCCATAATGGTGATGATGAGTGTATAGGAATTGAAGATAAAAAGTAGAATCCTGCCTTACGTACATATTATGCCAGGTTATCAGAAAATAGGGAAGGGTTGCTGTATGTTATATAGAGGAAGTGGTTCACTTTAGGATGAATTAACTCGGCAAGTACTGGCAAGAGGTATACTCAGAATGTGTACAAATATATATTATTGGTTACGTTCAAACGCGCCTGAATTATATTTTGTTTTACTTTTCGAACCAATTTTTATGTGCTGCCGGGATTCTTAGAGCTGTCCTTGACACAAATTTATTAGCGTATTACATTTACATATTTTATTTCAGCTGAAGAAGGTGCACGTATTATTTTTTAAAGCTTTTATATTCCCATTTACATTAGTATATAGTGGACACACAATTATTTAGGTTCACAATATCTGAATACTCGTTATGCAACAACGCAGAAGGCATGCTGACGGATGCAAGTATAGCCATTTGAATCTGAATATGCAAACAAATCGGGACAGCAACATACCAATACACAAACATATTATACGTTTAAAGTTTCATGGTGAACCTTTCAATATAAATCTACCCCTTAGTCGTTCCTTAGGATAAATGCAGTCGACGGATGCTTCCAAATAACCCCGCCATGATATAACAATGCCCTTGAAGTAACTTACCCTTTGGCCGGGTATTTATCACTTCTTTCAGCTAGTTTTAACAATACCTTGTTTCCAATATGCTGTGGAATGTGTGGGATTTTTTAGTAGCTACTTTACTTTATTTACCCCCACCCTATCAATATAGTTTCTCGCTCAACTTTTGCCTTCGATATGCAAGTGGCATGGGATTGTTGGAAGTTCTAAGATAAATAGAAAGTTTTTGATGACTGTCTGTGTTGTTTTTATACTTAAGTAGATGCACCCTTTCTCCGTTCTCTCCCTCTCTCTCTGTGAAAATGCAAGTTCCTCTTTTCATCTTTCTTTTGCTTTCTCTGTCTCTTAAAGTTACGATAATGAGACAGACGTCACATCATTTTGACAATTTGACAGCGTTTACGAGTGTTATGACATATACGCTACTATAGTATAGCGCATATGCCACATTTAAGTCACTAGGTACTTTATGGTCATTTTAGTCGCTAGTCTAAAATGCAAAATAGGCAAATTAGGCGATAAGCGACCGACACTTGTCTTGACTTGCATTCACATGCATTTATATCGAAATGGAAAGGAAAAGAGAGAAGAAGAGAATGAATAGGAAATTAGAAAAGATAAGTAGTTGCATGCATTGTCCAGTCTAGCTACTTTAATTTAATTGTATGCAGGTTCATATCGCACACGTGCACTATGCTCCATGAACTCTAGATTTTTCCATCTTTTGCATTTAAGTCTATGACTTAACTTATGAATAGGCATGCACTTAAAACTAATTTCATATGCAGTAAAGCTAATTGTCATGCAGGCATAAGCAAAAGTAGTGATTTGGGAATAAGGACATCTCAACATTGATATAAGGGAGAGCTAGAGGTGAAGCGAAGTTCAATGTCATTTTTTCACTCAATTATATTTTTTCTCTTGCACAAGCAACTTGTCGCTCCAGCAACATTTAAGTTATAGTTTTTAAAGTTTATTTTCCCTGGGAACATTCCCATCATATTTCTGGGTGCTAATCACCCCTACCTAAATAGTATTAAGTTTAAATTATCGGGAACATTCCCACTCATAGCAAGTAGGTTCCTAAATAGTGCTAAAGCAGTTCAAGTTTGGTTTTTCGGAGTTTCTGATAAAATACTCATCTCATCATCATCATCACATCACAGTTATTCTGGTAAGCACCTACACTTATAAAATACGCATTTTATATTTCATGGTTGTGATGTACTGTGAGTGAATAGTTTTGGTCAGCAATTAATTTAGTTTCTTTTTCACTTTATTGGTTAACAGTGTGATAGTCTCATCTCATCCGTAATTCATCCTTCGAGGATCATTAATTTTCTGGCGTTTATAAAAACGGTAATTAGACCACACAAATAATTTTATTTCATGAAAAAGTGATCAGTTTCTTGGTGAAAAGTGATTAGTGTGTTTGTTGCGTTATTTGCGACTTACTAATCACCTTTCTTTCATTTCTGAATTTATTTCAGCCACCTGGTAATTGGTTATAGTTCACCAAGTTACCCAAGCAACCAACACTGGTCCATAGTTCGTGTCAGTCACCTAGTTATCGAGTTTCCACCGCAACATTCTTCGGGAATCACCCGTGTAGCAGTGTACCGTTTCGGCACCACATTCCTGAGACGCATCCTGAGGTTCCTGTCGCCGTGTAATTTAACAGGACGGTTAATTAAGGAATCGTAAGATAAAAATTCTGTATTTTAGTCTCAGTTGTGGCCGCATATAAAAATTCATAGAGGGTAGACCTGTGGTACGTGCTGCTGCTGTCCACTTGTCTTAGCATTTCATTCTGGGAAACATTCGGGGAAATTTGAGACGCTGTAGGTCATATAGCCACAACTGCTGCCAAGTATTTTGCAAGTGCAATTTACTTAGAAATATTTTGGTATAAGTGTAGAGCAGGATCCACCTCGCTCATAAAAGCAGCTATGTTTGGGAGTCTGTATTAAGGCTCTGAGCCACACCTATTTTTAGGTGAAGGTTGGTTATCCTGTGGGGAAATTTGAGAATTCCCAATAATTGTAGTTTTTGGTTAAGTTATATTTCTAAGAATTATTTCTATGGTAAATTTCCAAATTCCTTCTATTGTAAGGAAAGAGCTCTTATCCATTAAGGAATATTTAGTTAATATAATTAGCAATTAATAATTAATTATTATTTCAATCAATTCTTCTATGGTATTTATTCATTCGTTCATTTAAATGCAAATTATTTCTCTCAGAATAAATTCCATTATATCGCAGTACCATACTATTCAATCGTACATCCTACGTTCATTTCTCTGCTACTGTTGTATTTCGATTCTCATAAAATCCATCCTGTCAATCGACAGCTTCCATAGGCTTCTAATTTATGTATTTTGTAGAAATAAGGCGAACAGGTCCAATACAAGCATTTAGCTATCTACTAGCATTGCATTGAATAGTTAACATTATTTCTTCTTTTTCTCTTTAATTCCGTTGCGCATACACTATATTTCAACACGAGGTCCATATCAAGGAAGAGAACAGAAACAGTGGAGCCATTTTCAACTTTCTCCAAATCCGATCTTGAATAAAAAAGAAACATGCATTTAGGTATTCGTATAACTAGGGCTGTTGTGAAATGATTTGCTAACATCACACTACCAAAAAAGATGCACATAGTCTATCGTGTCCAATTTTGCATTCTTTTTTGCTCATTTGTGGTTGATTCTTCCCATTTAATTTTTTCTACACTTTTTGATCTTCCCCATTTCATCCTTCGTTATCCTTTTAAAAACAAGAAAAAAGTAGTTAGTATCGTAAAGCATACAGATGAACAAAAAGATAAAAAGGAACAATTATACAGTTGACTTTTTGTGGCTTTGTCAAGTTTTTATTTACACACCAATGACTTGTTAGGTATGTCTGTTTTACTGTTTTCTCTGTTTCCGACACATGGGTTACATATTTGTGTATTTTTAAAAACTTTGCCTTGTCTTTTTAACATACAAAAAATTTCAACGCTGAATGTGGATATACAGTTCCACAATACAAAAATATTAAAAGTAGCAAAAGAAAAAGTGGAAAGTTTCAGTTCAACGGTCTAGACAATCGTGTCACATTGAAAAATATGAAATTCTGCTTCTTTGCATTTCTTAACTACATAACTGGCTTCTGCAGCAAGCAATATTATAAACGTGCAAAACTTCCGGTTTTTATCTGTACCGCTAAAAGTTATTCAGCAGTGGCGGTAATTATTGTGTTTTCGACATTTGCGTACTCATGCGTATATTCGCAGAAATTGTGAAAACGTTCTTGATTTAAAAAAGGTTCATTCTGTTGAATGTTTTAATATATTTTAATGATTTCCCCCTGCCAGTATCAGCAGTAGTGCTTTACATGCTAACCCTCCAACTCCAAAAAACCCTAAACTAATCTACTCCAATGTCATTGCAAATTTAACAATTTTGTAATTTAAACGCAGGTTTCAATACAATTCGAAATGAAGTCCCATGCATTTTTATCACTTTACTCAATCGCGAAAAATAATCTGCTTTTTATTTGAATATTTGGCCCCATATGGCAATTAAATAGAAATATACTGTGGAAATACAAGTTTCCATAATATTCTTACAACTCTCATGCTTTTTGCAACCGCATCATAAAAAACGACGCACAAGTAGGATCCATTTACGTTTTTCATGAAAAGGGGAATACTAAGCATTGACTATCTCCTATAAGTATACACAAAGGAAGAACACGATCATCTTGGAGAACATCAAACTATTATATACCCCACCAACCACACACTTCTCGTTTTCTTTATCTTGTGCACTTTATCTCCAAAGCGTATATAAATGTGAATTCGTGTGAAGCGCATTTACTCTATATATAAGTGATATGCTGCTTACAATAGCGTGTCTGCATACATGTCTACATTATTTCAGCACACTCCCATTTTTTATACCTTCCACTTTCCTTTTTTTCTCGTTCTCCTTATTTTGGAATATTAAGGAACTTTGTAACCTTCTTGACCGCTCTGGGAATGGATCGTATCGGGATCAAGGGAAAAAATGGGAACAGCGAAAGGAAAAATGGAGAATTGGAAAAAAACTGGCCACAACGTGTCCTTTAAGCTCTCGCTGCCCCCTTTGCGATGAGCAGTCATCTGAAGAAACTTGCTCTCTTATATTTTTCTTCGTAATAACATAACCTACTCCCACACATTCAGTCTAGCTAACATTCATCTAAAAAAAACTATACTATACCAATTTCACAGCCATGCCTGCCACTATCTGTGTGTGTAGTAAGTGCAGCCCATACAATGCCAATAATTTTATGGATACTATGTAGAATTTTTACAATATTATGTAATGTAGCAAGAAAGAAAGAATGCACCAACAAAACGAATAACCAAGCAAGCAAACGCGATGAGGGCGTAGGAGGAGGAGGAGGAAAGTTGCTCATCCAGAAAAGGAAATAAAAAGCAGGACCGAATGGCTCTTACTTTCTTATTCCTCACATTCTTTCCCATTTCTTTTTTCACTTTCTTATTTTTCTTCTTCGTTTTACGGTGGAATCTTCTCCATTTTCTTCTCTCTTTTTTTCTAAATAGCGCTGCCCTGCCATGGCCCCAAGTTTTTTTTTCTCGGTTACATTACATCGGCTTCTTTCTTTCACGTATGGGAGCTAGTGGGTTTTTCATGTATTTTATCTCATTTCCCCGCTCCATTCTATTGTTTCATTCAACATATGTGGAATAATAAATTTCACTTGTTTTAATGGAAAACACAAGGCATATAGATCTCCTCCTGGTGATGGTGGTTATTGTTATTTCTCTCGTCGTGGTCGTTCTATTTCGTCCCAATATTTAGAGCAGATATAAATGTAGTGAATATTATCATTGCCAGTGCCACAGCACAGAGGAGAAAAGCTGTTGCTACTACTTTTTCTCTTCTTTCTTTTTCTTCGTGTGTTGGTATAATACGGCAATTTATTGCTTTCACCCTCCATATACTCTGCATACCACCACCACATCACCATCTAATATATGTAATAGTACGTATGCATCAGCACTCCACATACATTTACCACTAGTTGTGAAAATTGGAAAGAAAAAGTCACGTTGCTGATCACGCTGCTGATGCTGCTACTGGTCATACAGATTCGGTGGAATAAGGAGTGAAAAAAAACGAAAGCTAATGGGAAAAATTATTGCCACCCTTAGTGTCGGCAAGCTGGCACTTTCCAACTTTTTTATAATATGTGTTACTCGCTTCCGTTTCTTTACCCATCCATCCTCCTCAACGATCTTATAATGTTATATACATATATACGATATATTGGATATATAGGGAACGTGATTCGCGATGATGGCGTCGACTAGTTCTCCTCATATGCTTATTGTTGTATTTAAGAATAAGAAAAAATTATTACAGCTTTTTCCAAATTCCTTTTCTTTCTTCTTTATAGGATCGGATGAGATATATATTAAAATAAAATAATAAAACATGAAAATGATTCAAAGCAAATCCACTGGATATTCTACAATAAAACCACAAAAACCTCAACAAAAATGCAGAAGAAACAAAAAGGAAACAGAAGGAACACAATAAATATTTAGTATTGGTAAGTAAGTAAACATAGTAAACAGGTTTTGTCGGAACGACTGGAATGAACGGAGACAAAATATTTTGTTGTTTTGCACGCTACTTTTCATCTTGTTTCTTGTAAAATTGAGTTTTGCTTTATGGCGGAAACTGTGATACATCTGCTTGATGTGTTTACTGCGTGTGTGCCCAGTTGCTCTACTATTATTTTGTAAGTTACATACAACATCAGACACAACAACATATTGCATGAAAAGATTGTTGTATGTCCCAAGATGCTGCTGGTTGCAATGTATGTTTATACGAAAGACTTGCCCGAAAATAAATAAATAGATTGCGAACAGTTGTACTTTTTATTGCGGTTTGTATAAGTAGTTGTAGTAGAAAAAGTTGCAAAACGAAAGAAAGGATTTTCATTTGCGGCTCTGATTCGTTTGTTGTTGTTCTTTGTTGTTGTTGTCCTGTGCATGCTTTGATTCTTCCCCTTCTTCGCCATACAATTTGAGATCCTTTACGTGGTACCACACCATCGCATCACAGATCAAACCCAGAAGGGCCAGACCTTTTAATTAATAAAATTATTTCCGCTTGTATTATGAACATTTATTATTGAGTTATGTGCTCAATAAAAGCAAATGAATTAATTAGATTTTTTGTCATGCGGTAGCCACCTGCTGCTGTTGTGCTCATTGCGTAAGCAAATTTTGTGTCATCGTAAAGCAAACAATTTCCCTTTTCTCCACATTTAGTACCCCAGCGTAGACATGCAGAATCTAGGACAATGATGAAAAGGTTATTGACATATTGTTTCTTATCAGTCCGACTACGCTATACAACTATAACGGGTAAGGAGGTCACTGGATTCCATGCTCTGAAAATGGGCACTACACTTGACAGGGAAAAATAAGTCGTCATTTTTTGCGTATCTGTTTTAAAACAAGTACCTATAATCTTTCCATACATGATGGGGCTGGGAATAGACACGATGCTCCACATTGCAAACGATAAGCCACTTGCCAATGACTTTTGGGAACGATCCACACATCTTTGGTGACACATTCCAGTTTAAACATAATGATTTTAGAATGAGCACAATATGTCCATTTTTACAACAAGTAATTACTTGGGTTCTCAAGTAAAAACTCGCTGATATGGTATAGAGTACGTTGAATGCAAAGATAAGGACTGCCGAACGCAATAACAAGCTTAGCCAATTGTGCAGCTAATTGCGTTCGGCTTTTATGAATACATTCAACTGGTGCAAACTTACCTGTATGGTATCAGAACGTTGCCAATCCGCCCGAAGCTAGATCCAAATCGGACCACAGCCATTAATGAAACGAAGAGAATAAATGTGGAGTAGCAGGCATCTGGATCGACACATTTCCCTGGAACTAGAGCAATGTCTGGTGACGGTAGACAGGAGCAATTTGTGTAGACCTGGCTGATAGGATCAAAACTTTTACAGCCAGCGTGGCATGCTGAATAATATAGCAAGTTTTTTTGTTGATAGCAAACAGGTGTATTTTGACTGCTGCCACAATTGCAATCTGAGCTGCACGACGGTTCAAAACGGTCTCCTACCGTTGTTGACTGTGTCATGTAACTAGGGTTAACGCTGGTATTACCCCATTCAATGTTATGGTAAAAGTTATGACTATGGCTGACTTGAGTGGTGTCTACCACTTGTCCTTGTTTGCAAACAAGTTGTGAGAAGGAAAAAACGACCGCTACGATGAGAACATCCACAATGACATTCACACCAGCTAGGGTTCTAGCACGAAGTCGAAATCTGGCAATAATGAATCCACTGAGGAGGAGACCGGCAACTTGAAAGAAAATACTGCTCAAACCTGCAATACAACAGAGTAGAGGATCAAGAACTGTGGTAGAGTAATAACGCGTTGTGTCGTCATACAATAATGAGTACATTGCATGCTGCATGCAGGAAAATGTAAATGTCAAACGATTATAATAGCGCATGTTACCAGTGTATACCTGTTGTTAATGCTGCATTAGATGCGTTTTGTTTGATGACTGTTTCCAAGTATTTAGGGAAGTAAGTTCCGAACCCAGAAAAGGCAAAACCAAAACAAAGAATGGCTAGGTTGTTCCATGTATTCGTCTTGTTTTTCATAAGGTCCACCAGTGACGCCCAGAAAGTTAAATCTAAATGAGTAAAAATGGTCGTCGTACTCATATGTATGTCCAAATACGGTAATAGTAAAAATCAGGTTAAAAATGCGCATCATATATAATGTAAGCACACCTCTCCCGGGTTCTTGGAAAATAGGTTCTGTTCTCCTACTTGCTGGTTCTTCGGAACGTATTGTAATTTGAAAGTTAGTTTTAGCAGCATTCATTTCCAGGTTAATTTCCTCCTTTATCGGATTCTGCTTCTTCTTGGAAGTTCGAAGCACTCGGGGGAAAAGAACCATTAGAATCGACACAAAGCCCATGAGAACAGCAAAAAGTACGCTACCTGAATGTTAAGTAATTTTAAAATGTAAGCATAAAAAACTTCATCATAGCACGATTGAAATTTGACCAATTTTGGAAGCGTCATCGCCAACAATATATATTGTAGTTTACCTAACCACCATGCTCCCAACCATCGATCATCTTGATTAGTTATCAGTGGTGTTAGCCATGGGCTGACAAATAAACGCAGACAAAAGTAGGCCACAATGTAGCCAATGAGTGGTCCAGTTTGTCTGACAGCTCCAGTCATTGCTATTTATATAATGGGTCGTGGGCGTAGATAAAATAATAAAAAACAATGTAACCGAATCCCACACAAATGTCAGGTCATTTGGGAAATGCAATTTTTCATTTACCAATCATAACAGGTGCCTGAAGGGGTTTCATGTGATCGTCAATGAATGGTCCTGCCAACGTGTACAACAGTACCGATCCAATTCCAGCAACAAACTGTGACACAAATATTAAACCCAACGGCACAATAGAATCATCCCCAAACCCACAGTCAATATCAGCAGAGACAGCTTCAACTTTTGATTTGCAAACTTCATTCGCACTCAGATCAGCGGTGAGATTTTCTACAAAGTTGAAATTGTGGTTCATTTTCATTAACAAAAATTGTAGAAAAAACTCATCCTGTTTCAGTGTTTTTACAATATGACGCATATAGCTTACTGTTGCCCGTTGAGTTTAACAATGTGTTCATTTCCGATAAGTTGGCATGAAACTGAGAATAATGTTCTGCTGTTAAACTCAGCGCCTCGTTTCCTGGCCCGTACAAAAAATGGGGAGTTGCATACAGGAAATAAGAAACCGCAGAAGCAAATATTCCAAAAGCCATCCATCGTGGCCTGTGTCCTTTGCCCCCCATGTATGACAATATCAAAGCGAACATGATTTGGCTGATCTCATTTCCCGACGTTATGTAACCTATATACACACACGAGCAAACATGCATGATCAAAGAGATGAAAATTATGTATATCCTGAAGGGTTTCATCATTATTTCCGCAATACGTAGCTGATTTGTCTCTTTCTGCTCTGTATAATTAGCTTTGTTAAAGGGAACATGATATAGGACAACTCTTGGGAAATACAAGTTGTAGTTAAATAAATTACCGCTACTGCATAGAGCTAACCTATAGTTTCCGTGCTGACTTTTAGCCTTTTCTCCACTGAGGACACGGTGGACGGGAAATAACTGCCAGACATCCCTTTGATTGTGGTTGCAAGGAGGAATACTGCAATGAACCAGTGCTTTGTGGGAAATCTTTGTATCCATTGTGGCTTCCAGCAAAAGATCCCACACCTTCCTGGGATTGCCTCTTCTTCCGAAAGTTCATGATCCCCCTCTCCATAACCGTCACCACTCTCAGTGGAAAACTGATTCTGCTGCTTTGCTTGCAAATGGTAAGCCTCGTTTGGGGTAGAATTATTGTTTCTGACTGGAGTGGCGATGGTAGCATTAGTTCGGGGAGCTGTTGTTGTGGAGGTGTCATAAGCAGGAGGCTTGTCCTCGTCGTCATTGTTTGAGTAGCAATAGCCTAGATTATCCATCACACACTCTGCGGCTATTTGTAAACTAGTTATTTCTCTTCAACTTTTCGGATTCAAAAAATCCTTGATATGTACCAAAATGGAACTGTTGTGTAGATGGAGCGAGTCCTCTATTCAAATTGATGATATAGCTGTAGTAGTCGTGAGTAATGTTAATGACCAACAGCAACATTCACTACAACTGTCAAAAAGGGTGATGAATGAGGCGAGAAGAGCTCTCAATGGTTTCATTCACTCAATTAGGCTGCTTTATGTGGGTTAATAAATGAAGCAGTATTATCAGTGTATTGGTAGCAATTGCGTATATTATTTCTTCTAAATAGACTCCTATTATTTAGAGCAGAATTGTATAATTAAGAAGTGACCTTCCTTCCAGAACCACTTCTGCGGCGCAAGTGAACTGCTGAATCGGCTCACTCTTGGTGGTAGTGGTTATAAATACGAGAACGACACTGGCCCAGCAATCTTGTTTGTTATGATGATAGTAATGGAGTTTTGGGATCGCTTTTTTCTCAAAACTCTAATTTGAGAGATAACATAAAGCAGTTTTCGAGTTAACATTAAAAAATTAATAGGGCGAACTCACAAAAACAAATGGCCTTTCCAGAAGTAATAAAACTATCATAATGCAAAGTTAATGCTTCTGGATGGATGGATGAATTATCATAATGATCATTCCAGGAGATTATTTCTGGCTAAGTTACTGCTTTTACGACGAAACATGGTAGCACTGAACTACGACGATTATGCAAAACTAGAAACTTGAAGATTGTACAGGGTATATACATACATACGTAGATAGTAGTCGTCGAGAACATCATATAGTTAATTACTCAATTAGCATTAGCTCCCACGATGTGTATGAGGTACACGTAATATAAAGCGAATTGACGCTTTACTGATGTAACGATGATTCTTTCAATGAAATCCTGCTGAATTTTCGGTTAAAATTCAAGTTCGGGTTTCTATCTATATATCCACGCATGACAAAGATGAAAGAAAACTTCTTTCGGAGAACAAGTGCACAACAACTTGTAGTAGAAATGGGATAATGGATTCCGGTTTTAAAGCTACACCGTCCTGTTAGACAAAGCGGGCAGACTGAGTTGATGATCTGCAAAACAATGTTCCATGGGTTTCCCCTGACCTGTCTTAGGCAATGTATTATGCAAACTTTTGGATGAATTCATTCTAAGCAAATATTACAACGCGTCCAATGCCAATGAATGTGGTTGCACAAGTGTGCTAAAAAAGTGACCATGAGGACTCTGCAAAATCTGCTGAATGTTCAACAGAACTGTGCAATCTCGACCACGGAATATCGGTATCATTATAAATTACATAAGCAGTATAAACCTACACTGTCTGCGGTTGCAGTGACTAGAGTACCATTTTGATACGTACTGTTAAAATAGTTAAAAATCACAATGAACTTACATAGATGCACCAATTCACAGTAAAGAGATTATGTAAAATTGAGCATAATAGTCAATAGTTATGAAGCCACGTGCCTACTTGTTGTGGTAGAGCATACTGTAGCATTACATGTGGAAGATCATTGCATGCATTTGCCCTCACTCTATCTTCTGCATTCAATGAAAACTTTGAATTATTGTTCAGAAAAGCACTCCAACAACATCATCATCATTAAATTCAGTGTACTGTCCAAGGAGATCTGACACGAAGTTGAGATTGAGGATGGACCAAGGTCAGCTCTATAGTTTTCAGGAAATGCAATATTGTATATTTTAACAAAGAGATTCTATGCTATCATAAAGAGTTTGAATGCCATCGAAATTCATTTGGAACAAGGATGATAGCCAGACCAATGCATGCATTAATTTTTCAAGCAGACACATTACAGGTTTTTAAATCCAGTTCGCCAGTGCAGCGTAAACACGCAAGCGTTTCACCGTCACATCCATGTATCCATAGCATTGTTGTTGTATGTAATTGTGGAGCAAGTTTCATTCTATATCATTTTCAACTTCCTGTACCAAAGTTAATCACCACACAATCATCCTTATCACCGGTTTATTCAGCAACTAAAAGCGGAGGATATCTCTATAATCTAAATAATTATTCGTTTACGGAGTAATGGGAGCGCAAATTTTACTTGGAAAATCCTGTTTTTAGCAACGTCACATGATGTGCAAAACAAATATTCACTGTTTTAAAATAAAATACAAAAACTATTCTTGCATCATCAACAGGTCAAATATATGCGCATTTTGTTTTGTGAAACATTTTCGTATGTATATTGGAAATTCTTTACAATTACACTTCTTTACGCGTATCACTTTCACTTACAGGAAAATATAATTTCGCAATTAAGGGGCTCCTAAATAGGCAACTTGATCAATTGTTTTGTTAAAAAATAAATTTTGAAAGTTGGCTTTGATTGATGACTCAAAGCATAATCGCGTTGATCAAATGCTATACTGATGTGAGAAAATGTTCATTACGATACAATGACATCTTTTTTATCATTATACAATTTCAAAACGTGTTCGGCAACAAGAGTGACAAGCATACGTGACCATCTGCTTATCCTCTGAAAGTATGTTAAGTAATGGCGCAGTCAGGTGTAATGACTCTTGCTATTTAGTATAGTACCAAGGTACTTAATTTAACACGCAAAATCAGTTGTCGCGTCTAGCCGAAATGGTATATATGACTTCTTGTTATAAGTATAACCCATTCATTTACTGAATAGTACATGCTCAACCATATCACATTGCAAAGATGGAAAAATACGATTCTTGGTGCATGGTTGTTTTAATAATTCATTACTGGGAAAAAGTAATACACAAGACATAAAACCGATTTCATATTTATTTTTATTCCACTCGCCTATATTTGAAATCACGCCTATCAAATAGCTTTCCTTTTATCTGTGCATATGCTTTCTATGTTGCATTAATTGAAGACAATACAGACAAACAGTTTTATCTTGTATTTTAAAATTCCATAAATTACCCTCGATTAAGCTACTATTTATGACTCATCATTATCATGACTATAATGTCCACATCTGACTGCATGTAAATGGATCTGTAGAGCTTCCAGACTAACAGGTCAACGTCACTATTTTAGGTACCTATTCTCCCACAGTATTATCTATTTCATAGTGCTCATACATATACCAAAGTCGGATAATGTTCGTATGCAAAAAATGAAATAAATTATCCTGCAATTCCTGTTAACTGCGTAGTGTGAGTGGTGCGAAAATCAGACGTTAGATTGTCTAGCGAGTTCTTCACATGACATCATAGCATGGTGTGAGGTAGCCCGCGGTTTATGCTTTACGCAGTGGGAGCGTGACCGTCGTTAATGGCCAGAGACAACAAGATTACTGCGCCAGAGACTCAAGAAATGATGATTCGAATCATTCTTTCCTGATTGTTGCTGCGCAGCTGCTAATAACACAAAACGTAATAATAGCTTTATTGGAAAGCATGGTGTTTTATTGCTGTTGTTGGTTTAAGTTTGTCATCATCTTTCAATTACATATTATTATTATCGTACATAGAAGACAGACACATCGAAACCTTTGAGCAAGTTTGTGCGTATGATTCGATGGTTATTACTTATTACAGCGTTCCTCCTAAGAGCTTGTGCCGTTTTCATCTGTCTACATATTCTGCAACGTAGCGTCTTCTTACAATGTAATTTTGGAAAATTACCAGTTGTAAAACTTCTCGTGTTGTCTTCCATTTGCTGCAACGTCACGCATGAAGCAAAAGCCAACCACTGCGCTCACATTTCTAATCATCCTTAGCTGAAGACACGACCTTCACGCAATTCTGCAACAATATCTTACACAGCAGCATCTTTACCAAATAGAAAACAGCTAGAATTTACCAAACAAACAGCACATAAATTTGTTAATCATGAAAACATGGTGTAATAAAAATCCAGAAATGCACGATCTCATTCTCTCTCGCTCGAAATATAGCAGATTCTCTTTCCTTAAATCTTATTGTACTTTCATCCTCCTACACTGTAAATTTCATTTTCCCTCTTGTTATTACACCGGTGGTAATAGTAATGATCATCATAATGTTATGCATGTGCACCTTGTTCCCTGTTGCAGTAAAAGTAAATAAAGCGCACTTCTACGGTATACTGGTACGCAATAAATATGCCATTAATTTCTAAAAACTAACATTCCTTTTCAGCAGCTAACATACGTATGGATGAGGAAGGCATTGCATTTGTCAGACAACTTTGTAGGATGTTACGTACGATGGATTTTCCTGGAAAAGCAATTTCTGAAGCCTCAACTCCCACCAACGAAAAACATTAAAAAGCGTAAAATGCATAACAATAATACAATCAAGCCATTTCAAATGCCTCTGTATTCTTAAATCTAAAATCCCATTATTTTTATTTTTCCGCACTCTTTCTCCACCACACAATGTATATAATACGCTCCTACGCGTATATTATTACGCACCACCTTGTTCTTCAAGACCCATTAAGAAATACCCACGAGACACATTAATGTTGCTTGTCTACTCCGGCAACACCAGTTTAGCTAGCGGTAGCAGCAGTTGAAATAGTATCCCGTGTACATCCACATTATATAATTTTATATTGTATGATTTTTTACAAGTGAAACAATATTCAGCAAAGACACTAGTTTAGGAGCTATCCAATTTTTTATGGTCCATTCTGTCTTGCAGAGCAGCAGTGTTGGTAGCAGACGGATAGCACCTTGATGATTACTTCCCCTACGGTGCGTGCAATAATATAAAAAAAACTTTCTGTCTGCATCCTTTCTTTTCTAGGATAAGTGTTATACTTTTCAAAACGCACGTGTGTGCTGTAATATTATTAGCTTTCACTAAGCTCAAAAACAAATTACTGTACATTGTATTCCGTTGGAGCCTTACTTTCTCTTTGAACAAAAGTTGCAGTCGCGGCAGGCAGGCAGCCTTGATACCAGTTAGAAGAGCGCAGTTTTGTTTCACCAACCACATACTGCGGAAGTGAATGTGGGAAAGTACAGAATGAGCTCATATATTTCCCTTATGCAGTAATCATTATTATTGCGATGCACCCACCACCACCATCGCTAACTACGACAATTCTTACTTTTGTTGTTGTGTTGCACGCTTCATCATCGTGTAGTTAAGTGAAATATTTATGCTTTCTTCGAATGTAACATTGCACCGTTGCGTTGCGTTCCCGTTGCCACCAACCAGTGTAACATAATGTTTTACGCACTTACGCGCACGAGGGAAGAGACTGTGTTTGGCTATAAATACTTGAGTATAAATTTTCGTAAACTTGAGTAACGACCAAACTGCATGATAGAAACAACACAAATATAAAATTCCCATTCCGAGTATGCAGAAGAAGAAAGTATTTTGTTTTCAACACGCTGAGTATTACTTACCAATTAATCTGTAGTGTAGTTGGAAAAGTTGACGGTCACTGCAGAAAGAAACATTGAACTTTTGTACGTAAAAACTGTATACAATAGTAGCGTAGCGTAGATGAACTTTTCAAAAATTCTGAGTTATAGAATGCTAAAAATAACACCTCCACGTTTGGTATATTAGCCAGCCATAGAAGTTCTGTCAGACAGAACACTGAACACTGTATGTACAGGTAAAATAGTCGCAGTGTAAAAAGATCTGAATGAAGTGCCGAAAAATGTGATCTTGTATGTATCTCTCTCTCGAATATGAGAACACTTTAACTTATGCGTATGAGAAACTTATGATCATGTAAAGTAGTTAGGCATAAAATTAAAATCTTATATATTGTCTTCTTGAAACTGCTCCGTGAAGATGTTGAATTCACACATATCAACAAGCCATAACTTGGTATGATAAAACAATCTACGCGTGCAAAGCCTAGAATCGAGTTTCGCTGTATTCATAAGTTCAAAGTAAGCGTATATGTAAAAGGAATCATTTTGTCATCAAGTATTAAAAACCAATACAAACCAGAAGATTTACTAAATTGGTGTGAGGGGAGAAAACAAGCAGGTGTCTGTGAGAGGACACAGGTGTGGTTAACAACGTTCTCCTTGTTATTTCTTTACATACATTACATCAAAATGTAATATTGAAATACTTTCTGCATTACAACTATCGTCCCTGACACAGCCAACCATTTTGATGTTCATAACGTGCAACTAATTTGAGTATCAAGTGAAAGCATGTTCATGTGGATTTTAGTAGTAGCTAAAAGCGGAATTATTTTATGCTAGTTTCCTGTAAAAATATATCATTACTTATAATGATGTTCTTTATAATGTCACAAAAGATGAAAATAACAGAACGGTAGGGTAGGAATATAACTCACTGTAATTTAGTTCTAATGACACAATGGATGCAGGTAGGGACGATTGAGTTTTCAATATTACCTTTTCACGCAATAAATCTTAAACGTAGAATACAAGTACTCTTTGGGCAACGCATTTATACAAGTGTTTTATTTCATCGACAGTAACTGAAGTTAATTTACATTTTCCCGTCTTAGGTAATACTTCACAGAGAACCATTTACTTCTTTGAAATGGCTTAATACTCTGTATTTGCTCAACAAATCATAATAGTCATTTTGGAAGAACGCAAGTAATAAAGTAAACTTCATTTTTCGTGCTAATGATCCATGATACCTTAGTACGCCAGATCAATCATGCCTTCATTGCGATAAGTTTTAATTTTTAAATTTCCCGAAGAAAATTAAAGCGCCACTATGTCGTACTTGCCTAAAGCATCTATCCATTCAGTCCGACGTCTGTACGCTCACCAGTTGCATTTTGGAGTTTGGATTCACACACGCACATATTTTTCCTATGAATTCAGACATGACCGAACCAATCGAAATGTAAGCATTTTCCAAAAAAATATGAGAAAAAAACACTCAAGGCACTCTTCTTCTCTGCTCTTTACAATTTTTTTCTGTTCGTCTTTTTATACCTCAATAGGTCCCATCTATATATGTGCATTACCACTCTCTCTCCAGTCAATAGTCACCACTTTCCAACTGCTTTTTCACTTCGTTTTCACTTGACTGCTTGTCCGCCTTAGTTTCCGATCTAATATTCATTCTTATTCCTTTCTCGTTCCTCATCCCCTCTTTATGTGACGATTTTATTTTCGAATACCTTGTGCACTAAAAAAAGAAGAGAAAACCGATTCTTTTCAAAAGAATGGTTTCATGAAGAAGCAACGTCAGTAATCTCACCGCTGCTGTGTGTATAACTATACTTGCTCGGCTTTACATAGAGATAGGTGACTTTACATTAAAATATATGTACCTACGTATATTATTTCATACGCCACCATATTTTACGGATACTGTATGACGCTTCTTTTCTGAAAAACAGAAAGAGAAAATAGAGAATACATCCATTGCGCTGCGTTTCTCCTTTTGTTCACTTCTGTTGAACGTCTGCAAGTGTCTTTTCATTCCACATGCACAGTTTTCTCCCTCCGTTCTTAAAGTAACGATCACTTTCTCCTCGTCGTTACAGTCGTCGTCATCCTTTCCATCTTCTTCCTTATACTTACCTATTTCTCATTCAATGCGTTCCCGGAGCTCACAGCATACACACAGCAGGCACAGAGAAACGAGAGAGAGAGAGAGAAAAAGGAAATTTTATGAAATAAAACCGGTTATAACTTATACTTATCTTTCCTTTACATCATGCACTCTTCTTCTTCCATTTCGACATAAAACACAGAGCAGAAGAAAAAAACACAAGAAAGGAAGTAGAGGAAGAAGAATGGAATGCTTCTCCGGCAAAAATATAAGCGGAGCTTCTTCAAAAGTATTTCCACTTTTCACCGCGTTTTCCATATCCGTATTTTAAAGTGAAACTCACTCACCGGATAGTATTGGCTAGGGTCGACGAATGAATACGTAATGTAGCCCATTGCACAAATCATTTTGGTACTGAATGCCTTCAATGGCCAGTAAAAAAAGAAATGTTGATTATAATAGAAATCCCATAATACATATCGACGAAGAAACAGACGAAAAGGAGTAGCGTAGGAAGGAGGAGAAAAAGGAGTGCACATGAAACCGTGCGTATTAAAGATAGAGAGAATAAACCCAGCAAGCTAACATGTAGCAAAGTGGCGGAGCTGCGCCACTGATAGCAAAAATAATCAACTGACTACTACCAATGATAACGAGAAGGGTGTAAACCCTGAGAAGCAACTACCGAAAGCGGGATTTCTTTTAAATTACGTAATTTTTATTTAAATGACGTAATTCTTATTTAAATTACGTAATTTTTATTTAAATTACGTAATTTTTATTTAAATTACGTAATTTTTATTTAAATTACGTAATTTTTATTTAAATTACGTAATTTTTATTTAAATTACGTAATTTTTATTTAAATTACATAATTTTTTATTTAAATTACGCAAGTTTCAGCTCGTTGGCACACTCTATATAAATTTGACCTTTGACACGGGCCAAACAATGTCAAGGGGTCACGCGACCGTGCTCATCGAATTCCCCATCATCGAAAGGAGAGCATAAATTGTTTAATCATTTGAAATCGCCGTAACCGTTAAACCATAACCGTCAGCTTCAAAATGACCTTAGATCTACGTGTTATGTTCATAGACGATTCGAATGATATGTCACTTGCTATATGTGACGTTTGAAAATTTCGAAATCGTAACGGTTTCTAACGGTAGCCGTTGGCCGTTATGGCTAT
>CM023202.3:16152705-16304032 GCA_004115045.4 Sinella curviseta | reverse complement strand
CATTATTACCTATGTGCATTGTGCCTATACCTATCCTCATTTCTTTTAAAGTTCACTTTGTATTTTCGGATTTCTTTACTTTAGTCATAATATGCATAATTTAATTTCCCTTCTTATTACGTCAAACATGCATGAAAAAGGAGAGAGAGGCCCAATTTAGCCTGTCTCTCTTTTTTCCTTCTCTTGCAACATAGTTTAATGTAAGTAATATACATACTTCTCAAACAGGCGTTCCACTTCTGGTCGCTTGAAAAGTTGGAAGTAGAATGCAACAAACTCGTCTTCGTCCAACACTTCAGGTGCGGAATTCTTGCCACCGCCGGCCGACCTTTTGGTATTTGCCTCATGAAATAGTTTATTCGCCTCATCCTCATCCATTTGAATGTTCAGGTTCTTGAGAAGTCTCATCGTCTCAGAGAAACTCAGGCACTTGTTCTTATCCACGTCCGCTGAATTGAATTGCTTCCGTAGCCATCTCTCATAGCTTTGTGCTTCATCCTGGGATCTGTACAGGGAGACCAAGTGTGTGAGCACACGAACCTAAAATGGATACACAGACAGAGAACAAGAGAAAGGGTGACATGAAAATTCATGAAAATAAATGCAAGAGGAGAGTGAGGGAGAGAGATAGAGGAGACACAAAATTGTTGAAATATTCATCTCCACAAGTCTTCCTGTCGCATGATCTGTTAGTAGTGTACTTGTATCTTGTACAAGAGTAAAAAATGTGGATATACATTAAACTGTCCACTTTCATCCTGCGATCAAGATAAAGTAATCATCTGCTACATAATGCAGCACTATACTCTAACTGTGCTTTCATCCATGAGGAACTAACATAAATTAAAAAGGAAGTGTGGTTCTTACGCAATCAACCAAAAGCATAAAAAAACAAAATACTTTTTAAACAAATTACATATATAAACTTCCGTACATTGTTCACATTTTTTTGGTAGTTAGTTGGTGTTTTGCATAGGTAGTCATCGTGTAATGTTACGAAACACAACTTTTTAAATTAAGTTTTCAAAACTATAAAAAAAGCTGTCACATACACTGCAAGCCGCACTTCACTTTTCCCAGCATATGCTCATGTTAAAGTATGCTAATGCGAATAATGTCCTCATCATCTTCTCAAAAAACTAGAAGATAAAGAAAGTATTTCGTTACTTTCTCAATTTTATTCCAAAAACCATAACCGACATACTCATTTATGTCTATAAATTATAAGTCATGCATATCCGTGTTTATAGTACATATACAATGAATGCAGTAACGATTTTCTTGCTAAAACATTTTCCTCTCAATATTTAGGTTCTCAACAACCTAGATTATAAACCATAAATGCAAATGGGCCATGTTCCATATATGATTATAATAACTTGTCATGAATGTGTGCATGTCTTAAGCACAATTATTGTAGGCAAATCTGAAATGTTTTAAGTGTAACAGCAGCATGTAATGGAATCCAATGCATTTTACAGGTTTTCCTGCAACATTCGTGCCATTCTCCAAATCCGGTGTGCAGTTCAATCTATTCTGTTCCGATACAAAGCTCGGAAATTAAAAAGGCGTAATGCTTTCTCGTACATCACTAGAACGGTAGACGTAATATCCCGGACATTACAACTACAAGCAGTCAAGTTTCATCAAAGGAAACTTTCTCTGTTGAGAGTTTATGCGTGAAGAGAGTATAAAAGCTAACTGTGCGGACTCTCGTGGGAAAGCGCATGGTGTAGTGAGGAAAAATCTAAACATTCCAAAACATACCCAGACATTCACTTTATAACTAACAATGATACATCATGCACAGTGTATGTAGTTTTACATGCACAACTTTTACATTATAAGTTGTAAAAACACATTTATGCAAGAGATTGAAAAAACAAGCAAAATATTTAGCGTAAGAACTTATTCAATCTGAGACAAGTTTACTTTTTTTCTACCAGAAATAAGATTTCTGGGAAAAATATATAAAAAAAAGTGGAAAAGCGGATACGGACTTTTCATGTAGCAAAAAATATTCTTCTGATTCAACGATTCTTTCGTATTTCAAACGTACTATATGCTCGACCAAAAATCCGGTGTGATTCTTGACAAATAAAGGCGAAACGTGATTTAAAGTGACAGCCATATTTTATTTAGGCATCTCTTTCTCGAGAAACATATTATCGCACTATGCAAGCGTGTCTTTGGAACGTTTCTGTATTTTGTATATACTTTATTACTTGGAGTGAAATTGAAAAAGCTACAAAAGAGAGAAAGTAGACGTTCATTCATAACTATATATCCACTCAACTTGCACGGATTTTCCCTTCTCTATTCAGTGTCATGCCCAACAGGAAATGTTTTTTCTCTTGAAAATGGCTCGGTTCCAAAAGTTCTAATGTACTGTAGTAATTGGACACACGATGCCACTATTAGTAGCGCGTAAGAGTGTAAAAGGTGTGCCGTGCAGTTTGCATAAACTCAACTCTGAACCAGACCTCCACTAAAGCAAAATTTTGAAACAAACATGAACTTACAATCATCGTAAGAATCCAGACCGAAGGAAACGATTTAGGATTTAAATACATATACAAGGACACAGATGATTACTTCAGGTTTTTTGGTCATTAGTCAAGCTTTTAGGATTGTTAATTCGTCCGCATCGAAAGCGCTGGATGCTAATTGGTGAGAATTGAGGACAGCCATAAGGATCGCTAATGGCTGTCATTATTACTGCTATAAGCCTCGACATTAAGATTTTAGTTAGGTCGTATTACACAGATGCTATTCATATGAACGCACTAATGAATATGGTTGGGGATATTATAACATCTCATTCTTGTTGGTGTGCTAGCTAGGTAATGTGATCTGTTGAACGGAACCCTTCAAGTATGCCAGTCAGTAAAGTCATTTTATACTTACCAATTACCTATGCATTACTCATCATAATAACACGTTTCCAGACAGCAATAACTCAAAAATAAAAGAAAACTGTGGAGAGGTCGCTACATTTATATCTCATGTCTCACAGCAGACAATCCCAATTTGTACAAAGAAGGAAAAAATATACGTACCCATTTTTCTGCTGTTTCCACGTTTGGAGCTACCAAATCCCAAGTATCATTTCGAGGACCGTAGATAATGGAGAAACAAGTTTTCTCGTCAACATTCGATTTGTAGTCAGCTTTCTTCGACCTCCTTTTCGCTTCAGACGCTTCCACCTTATTAAACGTATCTGTTTGCATGCCACAACGAACTTCTTTGATTTCACTCAGCTCGACTAAAGGATAAAAAATGACAATAAAAACCTCATTAGTATTACAGTGTGTGTGTAGCCCATAAGATCTCTCTATATAACCAAACCCACATATAGGTACATACAGGCCATTAAATTCTTTCTCTTTTAGAAAAAAAGTTGTATCAAAAAGACATTCAGTCATCCACAAGAATGCGCTTTATAAGGATAAAAATCTACCAGATTGGGTTTCTAATCTGCTTTGTATCTACAATCATCTATCTACAAATATACATGTCAAAACAAACTCATTAGGCGAAGCTAAAATCAATGTGTACCTTTTACTTTCTCAGCGTGCGTGGTAAGCAAACACAAAAAAACTATTACCTATAAAAGTACAAGTCATGTGTAAATATGAACTAGTTCAGCATTCTGCTCACTATTATGAGAGCAGGATACATTTCATTACTATTCATATTACATCACGCGTCATTAGCAGAGCATTAAAGGGTTGATGATAGATGTTAGCAGCGAGATGTGTATAAGGTGCTTATTATGGATTAATGAGATTACAAAAAAGAGAAAATCTTTCATGTATAATAAAGCAGGGCATATATATGCTCTCTAATAATGGCAAATATCTTCTGAACATGCTTCGTAATATAAATGCCTAGTTTCTATCACTTACTATTCTTCTTCTGCTTTTGAAAACAGTTCGTTTTGGACCTGGAGGGTTCGTATTTCATTGCCATCTCATTAATATCCAGTATAAACTTCCGACGAAACCATTTGGAAGCAGAGCGAACTTTCCATAAATGGGATCCATCTTGGTTGAGACTTTTCAAAACATCCTCCAGCTCCTTCGAGTTGGCAAGAATATCTATACAGATTAGAAAACATTATAAAGGCATTATTATTATGACGAATATTCTCATTTGCATAATAAAAACGAAAATAACACCACAACAAACTATCATAAATCATTATTTATATCGGTTGTTTGCTATGCCGAATGTAAATGTGTAGTGGGTCTGCACGAAGCAGAAAATATGCAAACAACATGCAAACCACCATATGTGGGTGGATTACCCCGTTACTACAAGTTTATGGACCAATTCATTTTTCATGTGAATACCTTCATTATGACATGATCAATATCATTTATTATAGTGTCACGGAATTCAGCCTTTCTATATAGATGATTGCCTAAATTCACATAAGAAGCTACTTTCCGTCTTTTTTACGACTAAATATAGGTACATGGATTGTACATGCATGCAAACATCGTTTTTATACGTACACAAAAAAAATGTAAATCCCATAATATTTGCCAGCCATGTTGTTACTGATATACGAGTAGTCTAGTCTCCGTCTCCGGTTTCAAATAGATACCGCATCTAGTACTATAATGGTAGCAGCGGAAGACGGAATGGAACCGTAACCCGTAAGCTGGTACCCAGAGAGAAAATCTGGAGAAAATTCTACAAACGAGTGGGAGAGAGCCATGCATTCATTCCGCTTTCAAGTTGCAAACCATGAAAGGAGAGGAAGAGAAGTGCGAATGTGAATACTCCTACTACTACAGCAAAAAGACCATTATGGTTTTACTTCAAATGCAAAGTGCATGCATAAATCGATAAATGAAGTCTGGATTTTGTTTGTGGGCAGCAAACCGTGTAAAGAGCTAGAGCGTTTTTTCTCTTGTTCGTTTTGAGAGCACCACTACTACCGATGTAACATGAAACAGACATAACATTAAACCGCATTGTTTGCAGCTGTGCTCTAGAATATTTTGTCGCTTGCAAACACGAATATTTTATATAAACTTATAAAAATAGCGCTCGACGACTGCAAACTAACATTTTATACTGCTACTTTTCCTACATAAGAGCTGTGGGGAAGCAATAATATTGCACTACGATGATATATACCTTAGCGTTTGAATATCTTCATTTATCTGTAGAGTATAAATATTGCAATGTTTTTTTTCCTTCCTTGTGTGCAATATCCTTCTGCGAATTAACTTTTACGAAGAATGTAGTTCAGGTCATCAAATACATATTATAATATAACATGACCTGTGTTCATGTAAGAAAAATAAATTTATATATGATATATTAATTCACGAGATTATGGAATTTGTGCATTCCATGCAGCAAATTCCCTTTTATGCTCTATTAAATACCTATTTTGAGTAGGCGCATTTACATTACATCATAGATTAGTCGTCATTACTTTTAGTATTGTTGGTTTATCTCTTTATCTTGTCTTGAGAATGGGTATTATAACAATAACTTGAGATCATCACTACTACAATAACGAACCAAAAAAGAAAATATAAAAGCATAAAGAAAACAGTTCCTGGTATGTTGTAATAAAAGCATAATATACTAAAAATTCTCCATTCATTCTATTATACATGCCGTCATCTTTATAATAAGAAAACATTAACTCCATGTGCATGTGAAATATACAATAGTAAAGTAGGTAATTTGTTCAATTTTGTCGAATACATAGATATGTACATATGTACATCTCAAACTTCCAGAGTCACAAGTTTGAGTGCGAACTGACTCATCCATCATGAGCTGGCTAAGTGAGTGACTCAGCCCGAGAACGAAAGCTATTATATACCCACAGTTGGGAATCGACTGGAATCGGCAAACATGCATGGATATAAGAAATTACCATCTGCATTTGGAGCTTTTTTGTGTTTATGTATAAAGGCTGCAAGTCTTGAAGAAGCAAAACGAATAACGAATTAAAAAACGCAATGTGTGATCCGCATCAAAACAGGACAAAATGTACAAAAATGTTTTGATAAGTCCATGAATAAAAGATAAAATGAAACAAAGCTCTGTTCCACCCACGTTGCTGCGGTATGTTAGAGAGGAGAAATTAAAGTAACACAGTTCTGGAACACAGAATTTTGCCCAAATGTAGAAGTTACAACACTGCCTGCCTGACTTTTGAGCATTTTTTAGCAATTGTCATGAGGAAAGCCGATTATCATTGCATAAGCTTTAGTTGTACAGAGAACCTATACGCCTACTGGATCTCTATTTGGCCCAGAGTAAAAAGGCATTTGTATATTTTGAAATATTACAAAAGGGTTTTCAGTAATAGAACTTGGGTCCCCAACCAAAATCTCAGAGTCATAATAAAGTCTTGAGGTTGTATCAAATTTCCTTCTTTTCTATGAACCTTTTTGGCTACCTGAATAGTACTTATCATTGAACACAAATATATATGCTGCGCATCGTATACCCCGTTTAGCTTTCACTAAATATATTCATAGCTTTTTCGTAACATGCAGAGATGTGCTAGATAATAGGCGACAGAGACTATATAGGTACCTTTTTATGAATCAATGAAGGAAACAAGCATGTTATGTCCTAAGGTCATTTCACCCTCCCGCATTTTCCTTTCTCTCTTTATTCCACTCTCTCTCTCTCTCGTAGATGCTGTCGTTATTTTCTTCACAGCATGCATCACTCAAAGTGAAACCAGAACAATATATAAGCAGACGAGAATGAGAATAGAAATTCGACTACTATTATAGGCAATTGCTCGACTCGACATGCAACTTTTATTTACAGACAAGAGGCAAGTGATACGATCTAATTTGC
Source organism: Sinella curviseta (assembly GCA_004115045.4). Taxonomy (NCBI): domain Eukaryota; kingdom Metazoa; phylum Arthropoda; class Collembola; order Entomobryomorpha; family Entomobryidae; genus Sinella; species Sinella curviseta. Next base: position 16,297,183 of record CM023202.3, on the reverse strand, counting down.
AGTGTTGAGTTGAGCAGACTTCATTTCATACAGTACAGATATCAGCAGCAAAAGTAAAAGTACGCAACATTATAGGACTTGACACGTAGTTTCATGAATATCTACTTACTTTCTACATCTGCTTGCTTACTTACTTACTTACTCACTTGCTGGTAGTCAACTAAGTCAGTCAGTGAATGCATGGAACATAATATGCCATAAAACCAAAAACAAGAAAGTACATAGTAGTTACTCTGCTCTGGAAACTGCTTTTCCTGAGAGAATGGTCCAACTAAACTAACAACATGCATAATGTATGCAGGAACTCACTACTCACTCACTAGATCTCCATAAATATTATAGGGATCTATGCATGTAGTGGAATTTGTTATTTCAGTTTAAGTAGCATCGCCTGTCAATCTCTGTCAACTGTCTTAATAAGATCGTTTCCGTACTTTTCAAAATAATAGACGTCCGTTCGTGTATGCTCTCGTGGTTAGCTGAATTAATAGTAAAACACCAAAACAAATACGCAATTTCAATCCAATTAAAGTTTATATGTAGTATACATGTGATAGGAGAAAGGTAAACTGACGAAATGCATTTATTGCTGTCCTTACACGGAACGTGGCATAGAAAAAAATGAAAGTAGAAACATCTTCAAATTTTGCACTATCGTAATACACATGAATGAGCGGTGACACCATTTTGTGTATTTTTAATAAAAATAAAAACATATAATCAACTCTGCTTTACTGCGTTAAAAAATTTTCTTTTTGTGATATTATTTCAAATGTGATGGATTATTGCGCAATGATGCACTCATCCATCACGAAAGATACCGGTATTCATACTTAATTTACTGGAGAGCAATTTGTTCTCTTCAAGTGTTGTATTTACCTCTAGGAGTTAGCGACATGCTGTCTACTTTCCCATTGAGCACTCTACTCTCAAATGTAAGACCGCACAGATATTTTTGGCACTAGTGTGAACGTGTGAGTTGGCAAATATAACTCGATAACACACAATATCATGTAATGGCTCAGTACACACGGTCAGCACACTGAAAACACAATACACCAAACGGAATTCCCTCAACAAAAGAGTATTGCTCAAAACTTTGATTTAATTAATTATAAAAAACAATAAGCTGAATGTGATGTTTTGATGAAAAAAATCAATGCAAGTATGAAAGATAAGAGAAATTGACAAGGGTACTTTTAACAAAATTGAAAAGTGGGTTGTGATGAAGCGAAGTCGAAGTATCCGACCGAATGATGTTATTTTTAGCAGAAGATACGATGCGAATGACAACAGACACACAAAAGCATCAAAGAAAACTTTTTTCCTCTAAATGTTATCTTCCGAGTTATATTCCCATCCTACTACTACACACACACACTACATCTTGCACTGGGACGAGAATTGAAACTGAACTAACGTAGATAAACAATAATAGCATGAAACAGCTCACAACTACCATCAAAATTCTCCCATTAGCGAGTCAGGTAAAGGGCAAGCCAAGTACATGACAATTTCTGCAATTATTGTTAACATCAGTCTAGACTCGACAGGCAACGATACCACAACCAAACTAGCACTAAAGACTTGCTTCATCTTCATTACACCATTTAATCATTATTTTCATCATATAACCATAACCGTGCATCCATTTGCGCGTTTTGTCTTTTTCCACAAGTGGCATATTATGAATGACAAATATTATTATGACTCACGTCACGTCGGATTCCAACTCCGCTGCTGCAGGCTACATACATGTATACGTAAAACAACAGCAACAACACGAAGAGGCTGACATCATGACATTGCGTTCCACAACTCGTCATCCTTCTTCCATTCTTCGACTTTCATTAATTCAACTTTACTTGTTGCAAGCAACTAAAAATTGTCCGTAAAGAAATAACCTTCCCATATGATATATAGTTCAAAGTAGCACAACGTCAGGAGTACTGTTTGTTTTTCAATTACAACACATGCATGTCTTGGTTCTGCTATACTAGTAGCAGTTGTAGTAGTACTTAAATATCTAAATGTACATATTGTAGATATAAATATTACACTCTTTGCCGTAGTATTCATGAAACTTGTTCTTATCCTACCAATACCACCTTTACTGCTATCACTCTCCTGTACCATGAGTTACATCATTCGTTATCATTACTTTGTAGTAATGATGTGATTACTACTAGGCTTGTCAATAAGCAAAGCTTATCTTTATCCTTAGTACTAAATATGAGCCATACATTTACAAGATATCCATATATTCTATGTGTTATGACTTTGTTTTATTTATTTGTGCGGAAAGACTTATGCCTTACTGAACCTTATATTTTCCGGGCTTCATACTTAATCCATTGTTTTTGTACCAGTTTGTATCCATTGTTTTTGTACATTATTTGTAACTCTTGAAATCCTTTTTATGGACAAGGTAATAAAGGTGGAACACATATGTTATGTAATATGCATAAAGGTTCCAGAGGAGAGGGCCTATATTGAAAGCCACAATCCAATATAAAATGTTGCATGCGAGGTTATCTTTGCAATGTATACAATTATTTGAGTGCGTTAGGACTTAGCGTTAGCTTGGCTTGGACATAAAGGATGTCAGGATCGAGTTTCAGTCAAATCTTCCGAAAACTTCACAGGAAACTGGATTCCCACAGGATTCCCATCATGGAGAGATTTTGCTCAATTAGTTTCCTGAATTGGATTCAATGAACATACTGGAAGTATACTAACCAAGGTCATAGTTAGGTATATGTGAGGTGAACATGCGTACCTACGTGAAACCACTACCTTTTACTCCATGTATATTGTGGTCTGCTAGTAATTAGTCAAGTTTTGCGAGCTAATACCTGTAAATAGCAATTATGTTTTTCGCGTTGCGAAATATGTGGGTTGTATTAGATATTTCTGTTTCTCCGTAATACACAATTAAAAATCCGGTTCGTCGACATTTACAGGCTACAAATTTTCATTTAGCAGGAAAATCAAAACTTTGACATACTTTCGTTGTCCATAAACATAGCACGTAATGTACAAATGTTTGCAGGTAAGTTTACTCAACGTTAAATATGCAATTGTTTAAATGCAGTGTATTATGGTGGCTATACGATGACAATTATATACGCAATACAACTAACCGTCATTAACTATTGTGGCCAGAAAGAAATAGGGCAATATGATTCTTCAGTTTAATAAGTATTTCCTTTACGCTGACTTCTTGCACTGATGAATCCATGTGCAATGCTACAACTCAAACTTCATCCAACTTATACCACTTATATGCGGTATATTTAACGGTATTATTTGCTCATTTCGTTTTTACCTAGGTACGAGGTATGTATGTATGAACAGCACACAAAAAATTTTCATGTTCTTAAGTTTATAGATGTTTTAATTATTTTCAAGTGAAATATTTTACAAAAGTGACCTTTCTTTGAGCGTTTGAACGCCTGACGGTCTAGGTACAGCAACGGAGCTTTCGTTTTCTTTCCACTGATGAACTGTTTCAGACTCTGTTGCTGCTTTCTCCGATTTCTAGGCTTGTCGAATGGCACACTCTCAATTGTACTTTCTCCAGCTTCAATAGATTTGAGTGCGCTCGCACTTTCTCTAGCCAAGTTTGCACTTTTACTTGTTGGGCCATTGTTGGCCAAAAATGCATCTTTCACGGCATGTTTTAGATATATCTCACGCTCACCATCCTTTACATTATTATTATTATTTCCAGATGTAGATCCTGGAACAAATAGCGGGCCATCTGCCACCGCAACCTGGTAAGAATTTCTTTTGATCATTTGGGGAATGTCACAATCGGCTGGAAGGCAACCGTTCATTTCTACCTTTTTTGTGTATGTATTCCCACCACCCCTTCACGAATTTAATTTAATTCTTGCAATGAAAACTGATTCACAATATTTCGGTCACTGAGAAAAAAAATACTTGTCAAAATTCCGAATGAAGTGAAGAGAGAGCTTTAGCTTGTGACACAGTTCAATGAAACGGGACAAGAAACTAAACGCTTTGTAATTTTTTCTTGTTCCATTTTATTATGAATATCATTAGTCATACTGTAATATTGGATAGAGTAGCCACTTGAAACGGTAGTATGACAGTGTATTAGAAGAAATGTCAGTTTTTTGTTGTGCTCTTGTGCTCATAAATGTAAACACAGTACTTATTGGGAAGCGACGTAAAAAAAGAAACCGATATGTGACCGTGTGGTGACCAATCCAAGCGCATAATACATTTAAAGTAGATAAATATCTCATAATAATCCTAGAAATTCTACCTTCATTAAAAATGCAACACGGAAGGTATGTGTATTATTGGACCGATGAAATGCGGTAGAGAATATTATGAGCTTTTGTCGTGTGAGCAGGTACATCAATACGGATCGGACAATAGAGCGAATGGTTTTCGGTTTTCTGTCATGTATAATACTTATTTTTGTCTTCTGACTTTTTCCTTTACAGTTTATTACAACCAAAAAACCAACATTAGTGGAGAACATAATATGCACATTTCAAGTATAAAATGCCTGTAAAGTGTATATGGTAAATACGATAACAAAAAAATTATATAATGGCCATAACAGGAACAGAAGAATGCAACCGTTTTATGCCCGTTCAGCCTTTCATTCCTTCCTAATCACTAGAGGTACGGTATGCTAACAATCCAGTAAAGAGTGTTTTGTACAAAATTCAATATTAACCGTGATAAGTAGTGTTCAGTACTTATAATAAATAGTATTTAAACATTAAACATTTATTACACTACTACGCGATGCGTGCGTTTGAATGCTCAACCTAATAATTTTGTTTCTGCATAGCAATGTCAAATCGTTGATGATGATAACCTCACTAACTACTTATCTTGGCTCTCTGCCTTGAGCGATTTAAATATAGGAATTCGACTGTTCAGTATTGTAAGCCAGGTATGATCATAATTGTTAACACGCTGATGCTTGATAACTCATACAAAAACGTGAAAACTGATTCATCTTCTTGGTAATAATATGAGTAAATTTACATATTTATCTGAATGGATATGTTTAAAAGTCAATTACGCCATTTTTAATGTACAACTGTTGTAATGTACACGAGATTGTTTGTCCTTCCCATATGTTCTGTCGACCAACTTAATATATTGCATTGATATTTTGAAAGATACGTTATCATGAGAGAGATTACACAAATTGGGTAGATCATGAAGGTCGTCAGTCATCCTAAACGTACCAAACACATGGATATGATGAATGATGATGTCATGTCAGCCGTCAGAGGCAAAGACAATACTGATATGCTGCTCTAGAAATTAATCAACATTACGCTCTTCAACCGAAGTAACCGTTGGATCATGGATTGATAGTCTCGGAACGGCTACCAAACGAGAGATGTTCTGTCTACCACGGAAATTCCTATTTCAAATTGTTCCCAAAATATCATATAGTCTATATGGTATAAATATGTACATAAAACCGTTATATGCTCTGCTTCCGTATATAAGTGTCTTAGCCAGTGAAGCAAGCGTTACTACTACGTCATGAAGTTCATATAATCCTGACACATGAGTCAATTTCCAGCACAAATCGACTGGAAATAACCAGTTAGACGATGTGAATGGACAATTGCACAAATTACACTGTTTTAATAATAAACCGTTTCTCTAACCATTCTTCTGGGTATTCTTGTGCACGCGTAACAAGTCAAATGAATTCCTTTGTTGCGTGCGTCCATGCGTGGGTTCATGGACACGCATAAGAGCAACGACTTGCTTCTTCCCTTCACTCTCCAACTTTTTGACTTCATGATGCAGTTTTTGCTGCCCTTTCTTGATCCGCGTTTACAGGTTAGTCGGCTGGCTCCATTACGAATTGTGTGAATTTTGGTTAAACTTTGTTTCTATCCCTGCACTTCCCCTCTCTCGTCGCGTTGTAAAGCCCATGCAGTTGTAAAGCACAAAACGAGGTAATAAAGACTCTCTTACGCCAACTTAAGACAGAGAACGAAATATGCAGGATATATAATATGTATGTTTAGTGCCACAGGATTTTACGACAACTTTTATGAACTTCTCTTTGTTTCGTAAAGAAAATGTATTTCTACTTTTCAATGATGACGATAAGTTTATGGGATCATATATAGCTTTACTGTCAAAACCAGTGAAACTATACATTTTATTCGGCTTGCTCTATTGAATAAAACAGTACACGCATGTTAAAAAATGCTTACGTCATATAATATTATGTACTAAAGGAATCTAGCAAGGAGAAGAAAAAAAGAACATTTTCCTCCTTGTATGTAGTCCAGCAGGGCTTGTTAAGACGGTTACACGGACAGCTAATAAAACTTCCTTCCTTGGCTTTGCTTATCCACAAGTTTGGTAAAAATGCATTCTTTATGTTCATTAAAAACAATTCTTTCTCTGTCCGTAATGTTCCAAGTTAGTGGCTACTCCTCCTTCCAAATAGTCTTAAAAGCAAGTCACCCACTGCATTGGATTACTACGGATAACGGATATATCACAAATGGGTGTGTTTACTTTGGTAAGCTATCAGTTATCCCTACTTACATACATGTGATCTTTCTGTCTGAAAAGGCTGTTGCGGCAAGCCATAGATTTCCAGTTAATATACAAAAGAAAAGGAAAGGGAAGCTGGAAAAAATTGCTTGTATTCACTACTCTGGAAAAAGAGCTAACGTAAAAAATTTGGGTACATTGTAAATGGCATGCTCTCTCAAAAGAGCAAAAAGCAACGTATGTAGAAGTTTTCTCGCATGTATGCAGGATTAGCTATACAGAGATCCAGTTACAATGTAAAGAGAAAGTAATCAATACGACTGACTACCGCCATACACACAAACTGATCGAAATCAATATAGTTAGAAAACAAGCAGTAGAGGATCACTGGTACTGGTACTATGTACATTCTGAAGAGAAGAAAAAATATTACAAAAAATTCTAAGAGGAAATGTATGTATGTACATACAAATGTAAGTAGCATGAGTTCCAATTTTTTTAGAAACTGGAGGAGAAAAGGAACTCAAGTCTTCCTCCTTTAATACTTTTTTTCTTTTCACATTCACTCTGAAAGGCACATTGGAACATGGTGTGTATTTTTAAGAGTTTTAGTTTAATTTAACCGGACAAGCAAAAGGAGTTAGAGGAAATTGGTTGTGAGACCATCATCTTGAAACCAAAGCTAAATGACGAGGCGAAAGAGTTTCCCTTTCTCTTTGGAACCGACAACTCAAATGATATAGGAGCACACGAGGTCGTACAGTTTCAACCTGAAACGGCGAACATTTCAATGGTGGGAATTGTTGAACATGTATGGTTTATAAATACAATTATTTTTAAAAGCATACTTACGTAACATGACGTTTTGCATGTGAGCTTTTCATTTACTTTCTTTTACATCTTATGGGAGTACCACGACGAAGGAATGTCTATGTCACCTATAAAAGTTACTGTAACAGTTTGAATGAATGAATAGAGTTACAAACTGAAACTAAGCTGCACCGGTTGTCCATTCAGCATCTGCTGAACTGTCCACATATGGACACATACCACACGAAGAAATAGCTAACGAAAGGGAAGTAGACACGCGACACAAAATGGATTAGATGAAGAAAATTGGTTTTCTCCAAGGCACCGCGTCGCGAAAGATGAACGTGTCCTTTTCTCTGAGTGTATGTGTGTGTGGTTTTGACGCGTAGGTCTTCCATTCACAGAGGCGTTATTATTTACGCAGCCAATACAGCTTACGCAATATATATAGGCAATAGCGCCCATCATGTATGGATCTCCGATCTAATGGAAAGGGACAAAATACGAATGTCTGGAAAGATGACACTAGTGACAGACAGCAATTTGAAAATTGTCAAGTGAGGTTGTCCTCCTGAATTTGAATGATGAGAAATGTTGAAGTAAATGTAACCGAAGAAAATCCATGATGATGATGCGATATGAAATCTAATAAGGTGGATGATGGTGAAATAGTACATGTGAAAGATGTGGTGGTATATGTTTTTATTAACGACAAATTCGTTTTGTATGCATGAATCCGGAAATCACTTCAAGATACTCGTAAATTTTACAAATTGGAAAAAATAATAAGAAATTCAAAGAATTTTCAAAAGCTATTCAATTTTATATCAACAAAGCTTAGAAATGAAAGACATGATTAAGTAATTAAACTTACCATTTGTATCCACAATCTGTGCCATTGTGCCAAGATTTGTCCGAAATCTCTTTCCACTTGATGAATATCGGGCCTTTTATAATTCTGAACTTCGCCTGTTGAACGAAACGTTTGCCACAATGTGTGTGTATGTATAACTATAAATATAACTTGTTCTTGTTGCAGAATAGAAGCACTGCTGCTGTGACAAAGACAATCAGCACGCCCTTTTCTAGTCTTGTTTTTGGTATGTATTGTACTTTGCTATTATGATGTTGCAAGCTGTCAATGTGGAGCATTCAAAGAAGTCTCTCGGCTTTTTCCACAAAACCCAACCAGAGTAACACAAAAGAAAAGGGAAATAATTCCGTGAAATATCAGATAACAATAGTGGAAATACAACGGAATACGATAGTGTTAGTGTTATTATATAAGTGAAAGGCGACCAGCAAATTTTGCGGGTCTTCACGTCATCCTTGTCACTCTCCTATGCAGGCAAAATACCAGAGACTCTCACCAAAAAAAGTCAAATCTGAATACAACGTAGCCAACAACAGCTTGCTTATTTCCTGTCATGAATGCCAAACACTGTTGTACGACGAAAAGGGAATGAGGAAACTTGTACCAAAAACTTTTTCCACAAGTTTTATTGAAAAGCTACAAAACATGTATATCTACCTATATATGCGACAGCATTTGCCAAAGCACACCTCGCCGATCACTAAAGTGGTAATGCAATCACTTTCACTTTCTCAATACAACCCAATCCGCTCTTTCTCTTAATTTTGTCACCTTCCTCTGTATAAGCAGGTCTTTCCTCTAGTTTTCCTTTTAGCGTATATTATATAAACCAGTTCACCAACAAGCCGATTCTTTTTTATCGTGTCAATCGACTTTGATCTGCTCCCGTTAAGCGTAAAGACACTTACACCTTTTGGCAATTTTACAAAAAAAAAGAACGTCAAATCTCTGCTCAATAGCTCAACACACCCGACTTCAATTTTCACACTTGGGGTTTTTCGTGGTAGTTCGCTAAGCAAAAGGTGACAAGCTAATCTGAACGTTTAGCACTTCTTTCACTGTCAGTCTATCTATCTCTTTCTCATTTTTCCTGTAACATGGAATGACGTACAGGGAAGAGCACTAGCACGCAACTAAACTCAAGAAGCAAGGATCTCGATCTCAATTTAATGACCACCAAGAAAGAGAAGAAGATAATGATGATGGCGATGTCGGTAGGATCTTAGGGTACATTAACTTCTTCAAAGAAGATTTTGTGGTTTTAATGGTGATGCTAAGCTGAGTGCGTGGAAGATGGCTCTTATCTCTGAATTCTGAAACAAAATATATAAAAGATCATTAAATGATTATAAATATACCTATATACAGTTACAGAAAATGAAGAGCAGACACACTTTCCTATAAAAGTGATTATGTTGCGTACATTACGTACTTATATTACTAATTCATTCAACAGCTTCCAACCGTTTTTTAAAATAACGATAATGCTTTTATAGAACTCGAGTTGATGAGAAGCGTCTATAATGTGTGTACTTTGCTGTTTATTAGGCTGTACATGGAATAAAGTAATCTGCATGCCGTCATGCCACTCATTTAAAACAACATTGTAATTTATCCATCCTTGTCTTCTGTAATGTGACAATGTGAGAGTAGTAGAGTAATAAAAAGCAAAAGGGGAATGTCGCTAATATTACATCAATATCCTCGTGGTGCGTATGAATGAATGCTATAATGCAATCATGCTGATTACCAGAGCATTCATTTGACTAAAACATAACACCACACACACACACATCCTATTCATTCCCGAGCCAGGCTAAGTAAACAGAGGGAGAGAGAGGGCAAAAAGAGTCATCTAATCAAACACAAGGAAAGCTTCCATATAATAAATTGTATGCATAAGCATACCGCACACGCATCATGTACTTCAATCAGAGCGCAACATGGTCATCAGATAATTATTTCATACAATCATCTACTCTGCGGCTAGTAATGAATAGGAGATGAGATCATCATTCCACATCTCACACGGATATTCTATAATCCTTCTCTATATTCATGGCATTGTAAACATGTGTGGCAATGGGTAACAAATTATAACAAATTAAAAAGTTTTTTTAAACAGCCAAGAGCTCACTGACGAGGTCTGTTTTGACAAGAATGGAACGAGTTTATGGAACGTTTCATGCCTGTTGGTTCGGTCACACATTCGAATGTCATATTAAAAACAAAAAAAGTATTTTAAGTACTTGGGAATATGATAAAAATCGCAGGCATGAATATCATCAATAACTTGTTCGCTTTAAAAAAAATTACTCTGTGGATCTGCACTATTGACTCTGCTCATGTCATGGAAAATTTGAAGCGAAAAAACAAAAGTTTCTGCTAATGGCTTATATGTGACTGAAAAATTGCTAAATTATTCATAAAGTTAATGATGGCAATATGGCACTCTACTCTGCTGCTGCTATATTATTGATGTAAATGAAGTCTGCTGGATCTGCAACTCTCTCTGCCATTCTGCATGATGTTTGTAAAAATGACGAGTTTACGGAAAACAGCCCAGCAAGCAGCAGCAGCAAAAAAGATCATTTCACTGTTTACTACTTTCACATGTACATTTTGCATGCGCATGTACTACACATCATTTTTGTGAAGGTTTATGAAGGTTTTCTTTCATCGTATTGGCTATGTGAGTAGTAGATGAGGAAAAAGTAAAAACACGTTTTTTATTACCGGCTATAACAATAACAATATTATGACTTCGCATCTGCATGTGATACTTTAGAAAACTAACTGTGACTCTGAGAGAGTTGATAAACGAAAAGGCCCGCGTAATTTCATTTCATTTTTCGAATGTTATTATTTGCCATTTTATGACTCATAACAGATATACACAGGAATTATGTACTAATGAATGGACCATAGCAGTTAAGTAGTTTTTAGTACTGTTAGTCTCATAAACCATCATTCAACTGCAATGCAAAATGGAAGATGAAACTGAATTAAAAATTCATAGCTAACGCAGATATTTGAGTAAAAAACAATTTTATAGTTGCGATGAAGAAAACTGGAGGACGCTAATTTCAAACTTAGGGTTTTTGGTTATGTCAAGTGTATACCTATGAATAAACAACTATAGATGCGAGTTTAGAGAGCATTTATCCAGACACAAGTAGTAGTATCAAAACATAAATCTATCGTTTAAAAACTGAGCTCTGTTAAACCAATCATTTTTGTCAATACTGTAACAAGTGTTCATTATGGATTTCCAACAAAAAAATCTCCACAAGTTTCACTATTTTTGTTAACTTCACCTTTTTCACTTTTAGTACAAATGCTTTCAAAGTTCAAAACTCATGGTCAACAAAATTACCACCAATATATTTGGCGAAATACATGTACATATGCACAATACGTATATATGTGTACTACAATCTAGAACTATTGACTTTGTCTACACCAGCACTCCTGTTCCATTACTTACTGCCTATAAGAAATCTGATAGCTGGTCACCTAACCAAAAATGCATGAGTGTAGCCACTTAATATTTCATCGACGAAATTACCCTTTCATTACACACGAACTATCACTTAAATAAATGCCGAACATGTACCACTTTTACACTACAATATTATATGTGCATAACTTGGCACGCGTGTTCATTCTATACCGCAATTACAAGCCACTAATCTGAACGAAGCCTAACAATCTCCACTTTTCTTTCCCATTTCATCACCAGATCTCTGGAGATCAGTCAAGGATGTCAAGTTGATTACCTGTGTACTACGTAATCCCTTAAAATAAACTTGTATGTTTAAAAATAAAAGCATATTATACACTTCCAGAATTGGAAGACGATGCAAAGCGTACCATGTTCCTCTGCCTCTACCTATTTATCAAGGATTTTGTTTCAGTGTTTCTCCTCCTTCACACCCTAAACGTGCTCAAGTTATACACAAAACACTCGGCGACAAAAAATGTACGTTCCAAGATTAATATGCAACTTGGTTTAAACAGACTTTTTTCACAGATGTGCCTATTTTTTATACGAAAACAACATTCAAGATCATAAAGTCAAGTTTGTACTCACGCACGCATTCCATGTGTCCTCTCTGTTTATCGTTTTACATCATACATTGGTAATGGGCTTATTAGAATATTTTAAAAACACAATATGCCTGCGATATAAGATGTGGATGACTTGAAGTTAGATGTGGGAGTGAATGCAATCATTGCAATAATGCTGCCGCGTGTATGCGGCTTTTGTTTAATACAAAACACATAGTAGCGTAGATAATGGATAACAACAACAACTTAAAAATCCAAGAAACTTTTTTTTGTACATTTTCAATTTGCTCTTATCTATCTACCTATATAGTACATGTTTCTCATAGCAAGTAAGTTGTATACAATGCCGTCTACCTGAGGAATTTGCTATTGTGCTATATTATTCCTCCTCCTTCGCCTTGGTCGTCGTCTTTTATTCTTTCGCTGTCAGTTACATAATCACACTCTCCTACACGCCACGTTCTACGCTATAGCGATACAAAATGGATTTTCAAATAAAAACGACGATGGTACCCCTCTCTCCACACTGTATACAAACAGACAGAACAGAGACGACAGGAGCAGCAGCAGCCGCATCACAACACGGCGTCCATTATTTCGCACACATCCATGTAAAAAAACAGTCAACCCATCCATACAAGTCATAATAAAAAAAGCTTGCGAGGAAAAAAAGGTATATAAGATAACTACATAACCACTAAAATTTAGTTTTACCATTTACCCCTCTTACATCCTTTCGCTTACGTACATTTTAGGATAGCAGCGGATGATGCGTTTTCGCTAGATGTAATATTAAAAGGTAATAGATTGCCGATTTTATGGAGTACATAGCTTCACTGTTGCTGTTGCTGCTGTTAGAGAACCAGCGTTCCACTGCAGATGTAAGTTGTGTATGTGCATGCAGCGTTATTCCCATAATATAAAGTGGTTGTTCGGGTTCGTTAAGTCCGTCTGCTTGAATATTCCGTCGTCAACGAGGAGAATCATCTTCTTCACTTTACGAAGAAGGAGAAGGCATTGGTGAATGTGAAGTCATGAACATATTATATTGCTCACGTATACATTTGCTTGCAGAAATAAATAAATTACCAATGTCTCTATATGCAGACATTATAAGAGCCACAGTAACTTCAAATCACTTTAGGTATGCATGCATGTCTTCGGGAGTTTTGATCATGTCGATGATGTGATGTCTGCAAACTTGATATGAGAACGATGATGATGATAATAATGGTCTTTCTTTCCTTCGTTTAGTGCACTTTTTCTAGTTGACGTGGGTTTGCCCAAGGCCCATTTGTATGAGCAGCTACACTGTCATCAACAGCGGTGGAGATGAATCCTGATGATGATGTATTTTGTGGAGAGGTGGTAGCAATCAAGCTGGTGAATCCTGGATGAAAATAATCTGTGTATGCGATGCAATGCAAAGTTCGTAAGAAGATTGCTCCTTATGTCGGTCTCCGACGGAAACTTTGAAAGCTGTTTGAAGAAATAATTTTATCGTATTCGTGGCATAAAAAAGTCTGTTTAATCATAAAGTTAGCACATACAACCACCTCGCCAACGGGGAGGAAGCTCAAAAAGAATATTATACAGCCGGCTTCTTTTGATTCGTCGACTTTGTTGTGATGTGGTTGGGCAGGTGAATAGACGTAAATTTGGAAATATGAAAATATTGATGACTGTATCACAACTCATTTACAGTGCAATAATATTCTTTCATAATGCTGAATGTGGATATTTTACGCCCAAAACCTGACATTAATTCCCAAACCCGTGCTATCTCTCACCACCTCTTATTCCACCTTACATGATTGGCCAGCTTCAGGTAACTACTCTCAACACTTGCCACAAAAGTAATTCAGAATGACTTAATTCCGTCAGCTCAACAAATGGATATGAAACGGTACGAGAGGGAAGTGATAATAGATGAATATAACCTTTGTCCCCCGAGTAAGTAAAAAATGGTTATTTTTCAGCTTTCCTTCCTCAACTACACTGTCCTTGCCTTTGCCTCTCTTATTCATTCGCATCAGAAGAGGAAACAGCTTCTGACTCGATTTTCCCTGTTTTTCGCTTTCCGTTTCTACTTGTCTGCCCCTGTCTGTCTCCTTCCTGATGGGATATTCATTCCAAGTAATTCACCACGGAACTCCTCGAGATGAAATTTTTCTCGCTTATTTTCTCGCTTTCTCTCTGCCCCCACACACTGCACTTGAGTCTTCGCGTTCTCTTTCTCCTTCAAGTAATAAAAATGTATCTTTCTATATCATAATCACCAGCCAGGCAGTACACCAACGCAACACCAACGCCAACAACCTCTACTCTGATAACTCTAGGAGGAAACTGAAGGGAAGAGCTCACTTGCATTCCTCTTTTTTCTATAACTCCATTCCTCCTCGCCCAAAAAAACACGGCGGCGGAACATGAGGATCTATCTCTCCCTCACTGACTCTCTAAACTTTGGCTGATGCTAATGCAGTTTTCTTCGATCTTTTGCTGCCTTCTTTCTGCTCGCATATACGAGGAAAGTTAAAATATATGATTCCAGTGGAGGAAAAGAAACACCATCGTGGCTGAGTAAAGGAAAAGTTGGTAGTTGCATTGCACTTTCCGTTTGTGGTACATATTGATGGTGATATACGACAGGAGCAACGGTGGAGTGGAATACGTATTGCTTTTTCCTAAACCACACCAGTGCAGCGGCACCAAAAAGAAGAAAGCAACACCAAAACACTTTCTTTCTTCGTTTTCCCTTTTCTCAGCATTTTTCCTTGCTTGCTGCATTTTCCTCATTTCCCCCTCTCCTCCTACACCCAGAGAGTATGTGCTTTGAATTACATCTTACTAACTAAAAAAGCAAACTTCCCGTTGATGTTCTTGGACAGGCAATATATGTACATTGCAATGGCTACATTCATGTGTGCGGTACGTTAGACTGCCTTATCATTTCTCCAGTCAATTCCGTAAACAACTTGCCATACTGCTTTATATTAGGCCATTTTTTCGACATTTTTCAAATTCCTCTTGACTCTTCTTGACCAACACGTTACAATAGAAGACAATGTAATGCTTTGTATTTTCTAGTAGATTGTACACAAAGAAAATAAATTTTCATGCTGAATATTTTTACCATTTGTCTGTCTATAGTATATAAATATGTCATGGTGGCCGACTCTGAAGAGTCGAGAAAACGAATATATGTGCAATACATGCCAATTTTTTGTAGTGTCACGCTGTAACCAATTCAATATGACTACTTAAAAATCACATCATCCAAAAAAAGACAAGGGAAAAAACGCACCAAAGACCTCTTTTTGTTGTTGTACACACAAAGCGTATAATGTGGTGTGTTTGTAAGTTGGTAGTAAGGCCGGAGAAGGATCAACAAACCCGTTGTCATTCCACCGTGACGCTTGGCAAACCAAACCAAAACCAGCAAAAAAACTATCTCCCATTGTATGGAAAAGATTGTCGCTGAGATAAACGTCAAAGGAGAAAGACAAGTAGTGAGAACTTCTCTCACGGAGAAGTACGTATCATCAAACAACATCAGAATCATTGTTCTCTCATCATCAGCGTTACTGACTATACATATTGTGTAGCATTCATCTCTGTATTTTTTTATATTATCACCAGCCTTTCTGTTTCTATTTCCATGTACGCCTGCTGACTTTCTTATGATGATGTTCTCTGGACTTAGCTCAGCCCGAATCGTGTTGTGTTTCTGCTTGCTTGACTAACTAAGTCCTTCTGGAGAACTGGGAGATGATTGCACCACTACACAACTGTCCTTAATAGATGGATGAAGGAAGGAAGAGAAGGATTTATGTTGTTTCATTTGAAATGACATGACATTGTACCGACGACCGTGTGTATTCACGTATTATGTGAATGAATGTAAAAAGGAAAAGTGATACCTTGAACGCTGGTATATATAGAGAAGCAAGTGAAGTTTGGTGTGATGATCAGCCAGCAGCATGATTTTGTGAAACGTGGGAAAAGTGAAGGTAAAAGAAAGCTTCTTGTCTTCCTCCCTCTCATTTATTAATGCCCGAATTCCTATACAGGTTCTCCACACATGTCGGTTTTGACTACCTATAAAACAGGTTATAATGATGTTCCTAGCTACAATAAAAAAGTTTGTGTCTGTGTGTGGAAATGTGCACTGCATCATGTATATATTACAGTAGGCAAAAATCCCTTTGTTGGTCTCACTTACTTGAGAGATTCATTCGGAATTTTAATCGGAATTTGTCGGTTGCATTTTTATACTTTATTCTTTTCGTCAGAAAAAAATGCCCCGAACCTCAATATTTTTCCCCATTTTAATATTTTTCATTGTATGGTAATGGTACATGAATTTTAACATTCTTGGCAGCATGCATAGAATTATAGGTACATTTCAGCAGAACAAAGCAAAAAAATTCTCTTCCTCTTGTGTCGGTAGAGACATGCCTCACAAGAGGTGTTGCTTTTTGATGCACAAAGTAAAGAAGACATACCAGTGACCAAGAAAACAGAAGAGAAACTTATATAAATAAAAGCTTGTAGAAACAACAGAAAAATATTCTCCAGAGAGCTGTCTCCCTGTCCCGTAAGTAAATGTAATAAAATGGTCTGCAGCCACAGGACTTCCGTTGGAAGTTTGGACATATCTTGTGTACATTATGTTCCTTTCCAGTTTAATTTCAAGAACAATAAATACTGTACATTTCACACTGATAACTTTTACCAAAGGGAATTTGGTGAATTCAAAGACAACGTGTTGAATTATGATGAAAGCGGTAAGCACTAAACGTTATTAGCAACTTCTCGTAAATTATGAACACTTGAAATATCTATACATAAATACATGCCTATCTTGGTTTTTCGCAGTTTCCTACGCTTTAAAACCTTACCAAGTACAATTCACCAAAAGCATTGGGCCATTGAGCCATATATTTACACAATTAAATAAAATAGACAAGGAAAATGGGTTTTGAACGTTGTTCTGAAAAGTGCTTGTAAAATCAGTATTTGCCTTGTTCCTCGTGCATGACTTGCACCCATGTACAAAAATGCTGTAATAGGGCAACATGTCGAGAGCAAGTTGAGAAACCATAAATCAATTACTAAATTGACTTATGTAATATCACTACATTTGAAATTGAAGAATACTCTTTCCAGAGTAAAAATGTCATATCCACTTGGTTCCCTCGTACATCCAATCTAGCCATTATATACATTTTTTTTGCTGGAAGCGAAAGTTGGGTTAAAAGCATGCCGCACCAGCAGCCGCCTTAAACAGCTAAGCTAAAAGCACCAGCAAGATGAAGTATGAACTATATGAAGTTATGAGAGTTGGAAAAGGTTGAAGTAGAAAATCACTCGCATTGCATAAATAACGAACTAAAAGTGAACTCGTGCTTTTGGTTTGTTAGAGGATTATACATGTTTAGGTACTCATGCAGATTGCCATGAATTATGGCAGGGATGCTACTGAAAACTAAACCATTCTGGTGGCAATTTTCCATTTCTTACATTTTTGTGTACCTAAAATACCTACGAATAATAAGTTTGATCCAGTCTAGCATCTCGAATTCCGAACGCTTTAATCTTTCCTTTGTTGAACAGGAAGCAGGTAGTACGTAAGGAGTTGTTGCGAGTAGACGTATTCTAACAGGCTCCACACTTTTTTAAGTATTTTAAGTATATTACGATCAAACCCAAATACAAATTTTATATCACTGTATAGTATTTTTAATGTGCTACATATTTAAGTAATTTTCAGTGACAAAGTTATTTGAAAATACATATTAATCAGTGATTTCATGTGTCGTGCAAACTCAAAAATATTAATCATCTTTTCAATCCAATACACGAGAAGGAATACCCATATGCAGGACGGAATACGGAGGACAAATTTTTACATAAAGATAAGTTAATTTTTTATGCAGTATATGTAGTCCGGAGGTTCAGCGATCTGTTCCTGTATATTATCTCCAAAGATACTGGCACCCGTTTCTGTTGTATATTCCAGCCTTGGACAGTCAACAATGTCTCATGATGTACCCACAGCAAATCAAGGCACTCCCGATCCATTCCTTGTAATACTTAGTAAGATGGAGGAACAGACTTCAATGCTCAGAGGGCTGAAGGATGAGATGCAGGGAATGAACAAGAAGCTTACAGACACGAACGACAGACTTGACAAATACTTTGAAAGGCTGACAGATGTTGAATCAAACTGCAGGGCACTGGAAACAAAAATATCAGATAATGAAAAATCTACAACAGACAAGCTAAATGAGCTTCAAGAGACAGTCCAGAAGATGGAGCACGCTGCAATCAATACCAAGCAAATGGTACGAGAAGAAATGGAACAATATTCCAAAAAGAAGAACATCATTATCCTTGGATTACCAGAAACCATTGCAGGCGAGAAACTGTTGACTGATCTACTCAATATCATTTTGCCAAATATATCATATGATCCAGGACACTCTCGGTTTGGAAACAAAGAATCGGGAAAAGCTAGACCCATCCGTGTGTACCTCAGAAGCCCAACTGACAAGTATCATGCAATTCAGAATTGTCGACTTTTGAAGGGGAAAGCTGAATTTAAGGGAATCTCAGTTAGGAGGGATTTAACGAAGCAACAACAAGCGGTGCAACAAAGGAGAAACACTCCTGCAAAAACACGCTCCCAAACTGTGAAAAGAAAACCTGAAGAACCTGCGGATGAGGAGAACTGTGGCACATCACAAAAACATTCACGTTTTCAAGAACCAGACCCGTTCCATGACACAGAAAATTTAGAAAATACAACGAGGGAAAAGGAGATGGAGACCTTATGACGTTGCTCAAAACATCACATAATTATAGGCCAGATAAATATTAATTCCTTACGAAACAAAATTATTTTGGTTCAAGATTTTTTGCATGAAAATAATATTGACATTTTATGCATTAGTGAAACGAAGCTACAAAAACATGAAATATTATTATCAGTTCCAGGGTACTCAATGGTTAGAGTTGATAGGAATGAGTTCGGTGGAGGTGTAGCAATCCTACATAGGAACGATTTCAAAACATCCATAATTCAGCTACCAATGAATCAAGATAACCAACTTGAAACAGTAACCGTGAAAATTCAGGTCAATAAATTTAAATCTTTTATAGTGTCTTCTGTATACAGACCAAAGTTTACGCTAACAAATAACGACATCAAGCTTCTTGAAAAGTTTTTCGTTGTCCTTATGGAAACTAATTGTGTTTTTTACGCGTGTGGTGACTACAACATTCATTTGGAGGACAATGATAGGCCAGAAATAGAACGATTTCGGAAAATGCTAGACAGACACAACTTAAAACAAATCACGCAACAATGTACAAGAAAGGAAGCTCTATTGGACTTACTAGTTACAAATGACGGTGGAATTAATTTTATCTCTGTTAAGCATATAGGATATTCAGATCATAATGCACCGTTGTTTATTAAAAATCTAAAAGTTACTAAAGAAAAGAAGAAATTGACATTCCGAAATGTTAGAAATGTGAACTGGGCCCTGCTTGGCCAAACAGTAGTAGATACAAATTTTATGTCTCAATCCACCTCGTCAGTTATGTTCTAGTGATAAACCTCACAACATTTCCAAGTTAATAGGGAAAGTTACTTCTGATTTGGAAAGGGTCTTGGTATGGATGAAAAATAACGGAATGAAACTGAATGTACAGAAAACACAGGTACTACTTCTTGGGAATTCTAAAAATATTTCCAGAATAGGACAAATTGAGCTGAACTTTGGGGGTACGGTGATTAAAAGTAGCGACACTTTGAAAAGCTTAGGTCTTCTCATTGACTCGAAGCTTACATGGTACGATCACATAAATGGTATCTCGAAAAGGTTTCACTTAATATCAAAATCATTATATCCCTTGAGGGCACTCCTGTCATATAATCAAATGAATACTTTGTACAATGCCTTCATTATGCCAATATTCAATTACATGTCCATTATATGGGGATGTGCGTCAAAACGAAATCTGCAGATATTAAACAAATGTATTCGAAGGGCTGCGCGTTTTCTACTAAACAAGAAAAAATATGAACCTATAGGAGACGCTATGCGAGACGAACTTGGGTGGATGATGCCTAACCAAAATTACAATTACCAGATATTGGTATTTTTATACCGAATGAAATATCTTAATGACATTCCGTTTTTTCATAATTATTTAAAACTTTCTGCCGATGTACATTCGTATCCTACAAGAAATTGTGCGAACATATTCACAAATGTTCGTGTAAAAACTCAATATGGGAACAGGACATTAAGTTCCCATTTCGCTGCATTTAATGCATTACCGGCCGACATGCAGCAAAGTAAAAGTATCAACATATTTAAAAATCAGTTGAAGCAAAAAATCTTGAATCAAAATTGTACGTAATATAACTCTAATAATGTGCATATTATAGTTGTAAAATTAAAAACATTACAAATTATCTAATTAGCTCAAACTAACCTAAATCATTCTACCTAATCTGTATTTTAATGCAAATTAACTATTCAATTGTTTATTTAACAAAATATTTTGTAAATTATTGGGAATTTAAATTTTGAAAATGTGTACATTTCTATCCTACTCTACTGTCAAACATAATGAGTTTCTTCAATGAAACAGGTTTGATGAATAAATAATAATAATAACAATGGACAACGTTACATACTACTAACAAAAATGGTCATGGTCTCATGGTGTTAATGGATATAGAAGACCAATGTATTACAGTGTACAGTGGAACGATAGATAACGTAATAAAGTAAAGGGATAATTATATACAGAAATGAGATGTAAATCCTAATCGAGAATTTTTACTCTCGTCCAAGAAAATGTGAAATGAAAGCATGTATTGGGAAGTGGGAACTCGATGCATGCATAGGTTTTCCTTTTGATGGATTCCTAGCAGGTAAAAGCCACGAGAAAATATGAAAACTAGAGAGGGAGACAGGAGTGATCTTATTATTGTAGCATCCATTTACGTGGCTATTCAAGCAATGGGGTCTTGTTGGGTTAAACGTTCTTCAGTCCTTAGTACATCTCTAAATTTTCACATAACCAACATTCTCTGACACGAATCACACGCACCCCTGCAATATTATAGCTTTAGAAATGGTGCTAGATTGAACATTCATCATTTATAACTGACATAATCTTGATTATTAGATTGCCTAAGTGCTCGTTTATAAGGAGTGAGGGGTTATTTCTGTTTCTAAAATGTAATACATTATTACACTATTAGTTTATGGAATATTTGACTTATCCATGTTAGAATATGCTTGCATTGCACATCGCATTGGAACGAGATGATATGGGGCTGCTGGCCAAATTGGAGAACAAGGAAATAGTCTTTCCGCGTTTATACAGCTTCATTTTGGAAAATGTTCCACGAAGAATACATTCAATATTATACCAATTTGCTTGGAACGCACTTGGTGGCTTCTGAAGTTCATTATGAATTTTTATGCGTGTTATTTTCCAATTACCCATACGTCAACTGTTGCAGCAAACTAGAAGTAATTCTGAATGGCAATGGAATATGTTAAAGTATTCATGCATACTTACGAAAATGTGCGCACAATTAAGAAAATTAAATCCATAATTTTTTACTTACCTTAGCGAAAAAGTCAAACGTCTTGAACTTACTTGGCCTTTCCAAATGAAACTACAGCCTTCCTGCTGGATGGCAGCCAAGTGCTTGACGGAGAGACTAATTAGGAAATTAGAACAAGGCTGTATGAAAACCCGATTGGTATATTAATTTATGACATATTATAACTTATGACTTTAAAAGTAAATGGTGGAGTATATCATAAAGGTAAACACGGACTAATAAAATAAAATATGAAAGTACACCGCTCGTGTTGTGTTTCGCCGAGTTTTCAGTTATCAATCTAGTTGAGTGTGCTCATTTGTTTGGCTTAATTAAACTTCTGTCTGTGTAGGTGTGAGAAAATTACTCAGAAGCGTCATTTCCATTTCACTCAAGGACATCATAAAGCATCGTGGCCCAATAAATATGTACAAATGATGCTTACACAATTTATGTTTACATATGAATGGGTATGCATTTAATCAACAAAATTACCAGCGTTGAGTTGTCATCCATCCGGTGCAACATGTAAAGCAAAATTGTGAGGGACACTTTACTGGAGAGATGAATACATATGTACGAATATCAATGCAATCGTAAAAATATTTTTTTACATTACAACATCCGGTGTATTTCTATTATCAAACCTATCAGTGTATGACGGGCGCACCGAAGCATGAACAAAATGTTTATCAGAGTCTGTTGATAGAGCTCTGATTTACAATTAGAAGATTCAGTTCACTTTCACAGGTTGAGAATCTCAGCGCAGGTAAAATTGACTGGATCATTACTATTTAGATTGCGGTTCATGGATCATTATTGTTCCTGCATGATGAAAGGTACAACTACGGCAAATCATGTTTATCTCATTTTGGCAATTGTGAATTTCATGTTCCTAATAATTTTAAGCCATGTATATGACCGTATAATCCAATAGCGTCAATGGTGATTCAGAGACAAAGTTGAGGTTAGCTTTAGTTCTATCAAGATGTTCTATTTCCATAAGCGCAATTGCAGAATGTGTCTTGAATATGCAGTGACGGGAATGAAAGCATGATTTATGAAATGGGGGAATGTAAGAAAGTGAAGCTTCATCAGC
Source organism: Sinella curviseta (assembly GCA_004115045.4). Taxonomy (NCBI): domain Eukaryota; kingdom Metazoa; phylum Arthropoda; class Collembola; order Entomobryomorpha; family Entomobryidae; genus Sinella; species Sinella curviseta. Next base: position 16,274,167 of record CM023202.3, on the reverse strand, counting down.
TTTGCAGAAAATGCAGCTCAAGAGTTATGGCCATGAGTCATGACACTTTCCTTTAGATTCATAGCATGTAATCGTTACATGAAAACTTTTAATAGTAATATAAGTCGAGACGTGATTTTTGCTCTAGAGATCGACACGAAGACGAAGCGTAGTGAAAGTATTAAAATCACTGCATTTGCCAATTCTTATTTTTTTTCTTATTCATCACTCGTTATACAATATTTCAATCTCCCGAATGGTAACATGTCATACGAACAGGAATTAGATGTTCATTTAATTTGAAGCAATTTAGAGTGGATACTTTGATCGAGATAAACAGATAACGCAACGTAATTGGCTAACAAAGGATAGACAGATTAATTATATGTGCTCGCAGTCTAAAGTATTTAAGATATCGACGAATTACCTTATAACGAGGGGAAATTGACAAGAGAATCATGTTTCGTTTTTTATAACAGACATAGAGACCGGAGATACTTGTTATACCCAACAACCCTATTAACGTAACATTTTTTGGGCAAAAATTCTTTAAGTTTAATAGTGCATTGTTTAATAGTTTAATGGTGCAGAAACCTGAGTGAGCTGTCACTTTGCGTCCTTCTCGTTGCCCATTACGCCCCTTCCGAAACTTGCATTGCTATTAGTTCCTTAAGTGGCTATTTTATTAACATATTTCGTCAGAAATAGGCATCAGGAGAAAATAACGATGGAAAGTCTTAATAATATCCAAAGCTATTTTATTTCACTTGCTCTCCTGTTTGATACATATACATATATAATTACATTGTTGGTATTTTTTTCGATAGTAGAAAAACCGGATTTGAGCAACTGATGTGATTACTTTTCGATGTAGTCTTCGTCGCAATTACCCATACGGTAAAACAAACAGACGAGAATTTAAAATTTTGCGTGTAGAAAATTATATGATTCAATTTATTTAGAATACTTAGGTACGAGTATTGAGTAAAAAACCAAATGGTTAAGGTGGTGTTATGCATATGGGGCCCTGCTGAGACCTTTGCAAGAAATTGTCACTCAACATAACGCGTTACTTTAAAGTTTAAACGATGATGTGGTGTGATGATGAGCAACATAAAACTAGTGCAGTGCAACGAATGATAATGATGACGATGATCTATACCGACCGCGGTAGCATTTCTTTGAATGTTTTTGAATGCTCACATAAAAAATAATCGCTTCAAAATGCCAACTGCCAACATAAGACAAGTTAAATATGCACTAAAACTTACCTGTCTCCCAAAATGACAAGTTAAATTAAAAAACGCATTATTACTATGTATCGGACGAGCCTTCTAAATTCCTTGACATGAAATTGAGTACACTTTCGTTTGAAAATGCATATTCTCATCAGTTACTACTAGATTGTAGGCACATGTGAAGATAGAAATCTCAGAGTGTAACAGAATATATGCACCTATATAAGAAAATTCACTACGTATATAACGCAAATGTAGACTGAAATCAGAATTCAGTCATTTAGTAAAATTGGTTCAAATATTAAATCAATTTCGTTTTCATTCGACCACAGAGCTAGAATATTCATGTTTCTGCCGTAACCGTGTCTGTATTTTTATGGGACTATTGGGTGTAACTAGTCACAATTTTCACAGAACCGATGAACGACTTTGTGCCCACCGATTGTGTACAAGTTTCATATAATAAACTCCTATAAAGTAAATTAATATACGATACTCGGGGGAAAGTATGCAAGTTAACGGTTTAGAACCGAAATACAGAAGAATTTTGCATAGAGGTCGAGTATGATTGCATGAGAGAGTGTTCTATATGCAACACATCATTTTATTTGCCCCTCCGATAACACCTTTGTGAATCTCAAGTGCATTTTTGTCATGAAATCCAGATTACTCTTGTATGCTATCGTTTTAGCTTTAATATGGAGCACGGAAATTGCGGAGTCGGTTCTTTTAACAGCAACCCTCATGACTGGCTTCATGGGTGGATATTTAATTGGGAGATTGCCACTTGTAAGTTATCCTAATTTTAAATATGATATTTAACCTTTAATCCATATCTTTCTCAATATTAAAAAGGCAGTTCTTTTTGCATTTCATAGGGCACTTTCTTAGGTTTACTGTCAAGTAAGTAAAACTGACTGAATTTTAATTATTGTAGAGTAACTGTTTATTATCAAGTTGCCCCAAAAATGTTATCTCGTGTGTATACCTAATTGTGTGGCAGGAATTGCGAATCGCAATTTGCGATGTATTTTAACAATTCAATATACGCATTTTCTCTTTGCAATAACGCAGCCAATAGAACATCCGTACCACAAATCCCCTCTGTAGATTTGTCGACCATACTTCCGGCATTTCCGAGTCTGGTACCACGTGAAGCAAGTCAGAATGTTAAAGCTTCCGGCGTTTCGGATTCCAATCCCTCAAGTGTACCGCCGGTTGCTTATGTGCCAACAGCAGCCCCTCCAAATGTTCCATACGTTTACACGTACAATTACCCTGTTGCATATACGTATCCCATGCAGACCTTCGTTACCACTACCACGCCCACGCCAGAAGTGGATCCATCGGTGAAATTATCATTGTTTCCAATAAAGCCGGTAGACGTGCCGATTTCCTTGGATGATAAGATTAGGGATAGATTTATTCGCCAATTGGCCATCATGGATCCGCTCAATTGTCTTCCAAAAATATTTTGTGAAGTCAGCGCTGATCCATACGGAGCCACGTTCCAGTAAGTAGTTAAAATACCGTAGCTATTTCTTAAAGTATGTTAAGGGTTGGCCATCTTGTTGCAACCTGAAATGTAATTTTTGTACAGATTGGATCATGGAACAATTACTAATGTTGGATCGTTGGGCCAAGATTCCATTAAAACTCAAGAACTTGTTGCGTACGAACTTCATCTGCAGCGTCAACGGACAACTACAACAACCCCGCAGCCAACAACTTCCACGAGCACGGCAGCAACTGTTCAGAATGAGGAACCGGAACAGGCTGACAGCGCTTCCGACGAGGAAGAGGATGACGTCTCCGTGTCTGCCGAGACAGAAGAAGACGATGACTCTTTTGAGCAGTACAGAAAGGAGCACGAGCATAAAATTGAAATGCAAGCTTTGGAGGAAATGGTCGATGAAATTGACGATCCCCAAACGTACATGTACATTCTCAGGGACAAAAAACGGCGCAAAGAGTCTCGGAAGAAATATAAGCAAAAACAACGAAACAAAGTAGGTCATTTAGCGTCGTCCTCTGATATAGGATCGTTCAGAGAGGAAGATGATCTTCCTCTTTCAGATTTAGAAAGCGATGTAGATCCCTTGGAACTTTTCCCTCCAACGTATGATGATATTCCCGACTACAATGATGAGGCAGCTCCTCCCTTTATAAATCGGAGGATGAGTGAAAATCATGCAGGACGTCCGCCTCCAATGGAACCTCCACGGTTTCTACCATCAATGTTGATGGGTGCTACGGAACCGCCTTTGCACGACATGTTTGCAGACGATCCCTTCTTTGATGATTTTCCGGGATCAAGCAGACGTTTTAGAGCAATAAAGGGAAATTTAAAAAGTAGAGGAAGTAGGAGGGGGAGGAGTCAAAATTTCCAGAAGGTATGTAACCAACAAATGGCTTATCGTAGTACTCATTAAGATAAGACCATACGATCAATTCTTCTCATTTTCAGGAGGACCTTATGAAAAAATACAACGTGGCTTACATGGTCGCGGAAAAATATCGGAGCCCTGACATGTGCGCCGTGGCATTTCCGTCTTGTCCCTATCGCGCAAAAACAATTCTATCAGTTGTAAATAGAATGGAAAGCGCACTCTTGCCATTTCAACTTTCGTCTGACAAGAAAAAGCATTCCAATGAAAGGAACACGAATAACATTGATCATTTCAAAAACACCTTGCAGGCCATAGAGCGCTTAAACAAAGCGACATTGGAAGCTCAAGCAAGAGGTGAACCATTTAACATTGAACAGGTAGCCGAAATAGCGTCCAGCCCGTCATCAAAAATCAACGCCAACACAAGTCAAAACATTGTCCATGACTTTCAACAAGTTGTGGCAAAAATTAAAACGGCAAAGTTGAAGAAGGGGAAGAAGCACAAACGAAGGAAGCACGTAAAAAATCGAACCAAATACGATGCTGTCCATTACTATAAAAAGGCCCAAATGGAGGAACTGAAGCCAAAGGAACGCGTCCAGACTGGAATATTGCATACAAAGGAGCCAGGGAGGCAGCAGGATGACGAGCTCCAAATGAAGTCGCAATGGAGCGATGTGCCAAGTTTCAAGCAGACATATAAGGAAATGTTTAAAGCTTCCAAATTGACAACAGCACGACCTAAGTGGAACACTAGATGGACTGCTACTAGCAGCAAGGTCAACACTACAGCAAAAGTGGAAACAACATCAGAAACAAAGCCAGTAACAAAGTTTTCAGAGATTGTGGAGGAGGATGACGAAAGGGATGCTAGAGAATCGGAAGAAGCATTAACTGCACTGATTACACAAGGAAGACGCCATAGATCTCCACTCAAGTAGTTCGTAAGTCGCAAGGTCGTTTTATTTACAACTTTGGAACATTTATTTACAAGATGGAACAATAAAACAAACGAATGCACGTATAATAATTGTTTTTGTAAGAAATTTAATCTAATACATTCAATATTCGCATCACTCAATCTTCTTCGTCATCGTTCATAGAAAGCTTCTTCATTTTCTTGCTTACACCGGGCTCATCTTCGTCTTCTTTAAAGTCTTGCTGCCAAATGAACTCTTGCTTATATGCTGGACCGGCAGAACAACTACCTTTACACGTGTAAACGGCTAGAGTTCCCCAATCTATCGTTTCGTTTCCAAGATCATTCAAGAGCTGAGGCATGATTTGAAATTCAAAAACGCGAGGTCCGCTGCAGTTTGGACAAGGTGGCACCTCTTTCGTTTTAATGGCGTGTTCGCCGGCCACCCATAATGGTTCACCGTCTCGGTCATAACGGAGGATTTGGTCAGGTTGATAAGCGATGCGCTTCTTGAACTTATTGAACGCTTTGTCAGATTTGTACGATGACGCTTCCAGCATGTCCTTTGATATTTCCGAGTCCTCTGAAAATGCGAAGGCATAAATATGTTTAAAAACCTCACTGCGCAGTTGACATTATTTTGCACACGTCACAATTAAAATATTATGTAGACTCATTAATTTTGTTGACCTCACCTAATGTACCCGCCTTTCCTTCAGCCACCAACTTCTTGTATTGTTCAAGCTCAGATTTTTCATCAATTTTCTTTTTTGAGGCGCCTTTGGGAATAACCTCAGTGTCCATAACCATTTCATATTCCTGGAATCCAATAATTTGATCATGCAGTCCTCCTTTGAAGTCTGAAAATAATAATACACATTAAACATTACAAACTCGAATATTTCACTGGTACATGCAAAATTAGTCAAGGGCTGTGAGTACTGAGTACTTGCCTGCATCAGTGCATTCCTTTTTGTGAAATAGTTTCCAATCAAACTGCTGATGCTCCTTTGAACAATAGCTCACTTTTTTACACGCCCCACACTTAAGTCCTCCTCTACATCCACACATTCTGCACAAAGCAACTCCAAATTTCTCCGGATTGAGTAGCGCCAACTCCTTATCCTCCGAACTGGGTGGATCCTTCGAGTAAAATTCATTCATCCGCTGAAGCTGACAACGAAAAGCCAGCAAATTTTTATTCGAGTTCCTTTCCACACAGCACCGCTTTCTCGAACAAATAAAGACAAAAATGACCCTGTGAAACGTCTCTTGCTCGTCCAAAGGTGCGTACACTTGGAGTAAAAACTGCGTCGGCAAATCACACGATGGACACTTCAAATCAGTCGTCGTCGGCAAATCCTTGAGATTCAGCCAAGCTGGATGACCACCAACTTTGGAAACGAAGAAAGCACTGCTCAGCTTCCACCGGTTGGGTTCCTCCTCGATGAAACCCAGTTCCACAGGCTTTTCAGCCGGGGTTGACGATGACGACCCTCCTTTTCCTTTTGGCATTTTGTGTCACTCTGAAAATCATCATTTTAAAAACCATTATAAATAATACAAATAACTGATTGTAGATTAAAATTAAATTGATATCAAGTAAATTTTATATACAGCAAAACGTACCAAGTTTCTTCCTTGTACAGTTCACTTCGTCGCTCGACCGTCCCGTCCACCAAAACCACCAGAGCCCAACAAAATCAAAGATAACTTTAAAAGGTCGTCTTGTCAAATTTACTTCCACTAGTTTAAATTATAATTAAACAAAAGTGGATCAAATTTGGCCTGAGTGCAAACTTGAAACACAAAACTGCATCTGTGCATGTGCTTTTACTTTCGACGTGCCTTTCCTCTTCTGTTGCATTTGCACTTGTTTTGGTGTGTGGAGAGGGGCAGGTAGATACAAAGCACATACTGCTTATCAGAGCATCTCACCGTCTCCTCCGCATCTGTTCATGTTGTTCCAAACATAAGCACGAGCATGAAGCACAGCTGCGAGCGAGTGCAACGATATTTTTTTCATGCAATGTGCAAATTTTTTGTTGGCAAAGTTTAGTTCTAGAGATTATAGTTTATTATAAGCAATAATTATCAATATTTGTTCGGTCAATATTTTGACCTGACACGAAAGATATGACAAGATTATTTGCATTCAGAAATGTAGTCTCGGTGTCAAGTTTCTTGAACACAGGATACCGTGTCCGTCATGAGCCACAAATTAAAAGGATCGTTAAAAGGTCACTCGTTAAAGACTCCTTGGCTCGCAGGAGTTTTGTAACGAGCTCTCAGCTTCTTAACAGACGGGTAAGTATATATTTAATTCCATGGACTAGCAGTATAAGTATATTGTGACATATGACAGAGGGTTAAAGCTGATCTGTGGAGTAAATGAGAAATACCTGCACTAATTTTATTTTTTCAGAAAGATGATGATTATGAGGAGGTGCCTCCTCCTCCAAAGCCTATTGACGACCCGATCGGCAGAACTTTTAGGATACTCAAACATGACCTGAGGTCAATAGTTGATAAGAAACAAAAACCATTGCAAGAATTTAACTCACATGTGGACATATTGATAATTGGCGGAGGAGTCATTGGATCTACAATAGCGTATTACTTCAAAGAGAGAACTCCGCGAGAGGCTCTGAAAGTAATGGTTATCGAGAAGGACCCTACGGTACGATGAAAGAAAGTCTTTTATGTCGTACTTGTCAGTAATCACGATTGAGCCATTAAGTTTCACTTGTTCCAATTATTTCAGTACTCCCAATCAGCTACAGTCATGTCAGTGGGCGGCATGCGGAAACATTTCACACTCCGAGAAAACATAGAAATGGCCAAGTATAGTATGGAATTTCTTCGAAATGTTCCCAAAAAGTTGAGCATTGATGGAGAAGCTCCTCCGGATATTCAGTATCACCCGTATGGCTATTTGCAGTTGGCCGATGAGGAACATGCACAAGAGCTACAGGAGAGCTGGCTGACCCAAAAGTATGAAAAAGGAAGACAATGTAGTCTAAGGACAGCCACCTAAGTATTGCCGTATTTAATCTGACACAACTTTACTAAATGATTTGTAGGGAACTCGGATGCCACGTTGAGTTGTTGACAAATGAACGCTTAAAAGACAAATTTCCTTGGATGAACACTAATGGTGTAGAGCTGGCGGTCCATGGATCTGAAAGTGAAGGATGGTAAAGAAATAATAGGAAAACAACGGGAAACAGTAGAATTAGAATGAAATTTCATGTCTCGATCTTAATTAATTAATTCTCTATTTATCTTTAAAGGTTTGATTCTTGGGCGTTACACTTTGGACTTAAACGTAAAGCGGTCCACCTTGGAACAGAGTACATACATGCCGATGTAGTCGGGTTCGAATTTGAAAAGTCGACAGAGGTTGTCGCAGGAATGGACGCTTTTGATGAACATATACACCCTAGAAGTGTTATCGTTAAAACAGCTTCCGGGGAGATGAAGTCAGTGTTCTTCGCATATTGTATCATTGCGGCTGGTCACGAGTCTACCAACCTTGCAGAAATGGCGAGAATAGGAAGAGGACCAGGCATGTTAAGCGTCCAATTACCGGTTGAACCAAGGTACTTCAACCTACTTTATTACCCACCCTACCCTTTTAAATCTATTATTCCATAGGATTATGTATGTTCATTGATGGTTTATTATTGTATATTTAAGGAGACGTCACGTTTACTGCATTCAATCTCCAGATGGACCTGGAATAGATTGTCCGTTGGTCGCAGATACAAATGGAACATATTTTAGGTAATCAGCGGAAATTCGGTAAATGTATGTTTTTGCAAAATTGAACAAGAGCATTTTAGTAAGAGTAATGTGTAATCTAGGCGCGAAGGATATGCTGGTCATTATGTGGCAGGACACTCTCCGCCTCTTGGGGACAAACCGGATCTTGGTGATCTGGATGTAGACTATAGTCATTTCGAAAACTTTGTTTGGCCAAGTATTGCTCATCGTGTTCCTGCTTTCGAGCATCTTAAAGTAAGACAAATTGTCCAAACAGAGTACGATCATGAAAACACTAAATCATGTATGTTGCACCAGTTTTCTGAATTTTTTATACATTTGCTATACAGCTTAATTCAGCGTGGTCCGGTTATTACGACTACAACAGATTTGACCAGAACGGGATAATCGGTCCCCATCCATTTTATCCCCACATGTATTTTGCTTGTGGATTCAGTGGTCATGGTATGGCATTTTCTTGCATATGACATGCCCATTATTCAGTTGTAATTATGAATGTTCAAATTATAAACGTTGAACCTTCAAATAATTACAGGTATTCAACAGGCGCCCGCAGTTGCTCGAGCCATAATGGAAATGATTTTAGACGGCGAGTTTAGAACTATAGACTTAACCAAATTTCATTTTGAACGGTTCTTAATTGGCAAGAAAATACAGGAAAATATTGTCAACTAAATTACGTTTCAATGAAAAAAAAGAAAAGAAAATGTTACTACATAAAGAATTTATTTGCAAGCTTTCATACATTTTTGTACGAAATACATAACTGTACATAGCGCCCACTTGCCGTCATCTTTAGTGCATCAAAATGTATGTCGTTTTTTATGAATTTTCTCACAAAATTAGTGCACTTCATTGTAACTTGTGAGGATGAGCCTAAAGGGGTACCGGTACTAGGGTACGCGTAAGGTAAAGAGATAAAAAAAGATAAGCTTTTACCTTGAATCATACATTGTACTTATTTGAGTCAAGTGGTAAGCAAGAATATGTCCACCTCTTCATATTTTCATAAAGAGCTGAGAGCTTTTCCCACAGCATTTTAGGTGACAACTGCAACAATTGCATATAAACTATACTATATTATTAATTTATTATTATAGCCGACCAAAGGCCATAATAACAATGATAATGAGCAGTAAAAGGACACAATTTTCTGAAGCAGCTGCTGAGCAAAGTATATCTAATTGAATGCAGGTGGTGTATTCTATTCTTAAAATGTTTAAAAAGCATTGTTAGTTGTGCGAGCACGTCTTCATTTTTTACATTGTTGCTTTTTTACTCAAACCAGCCATAACATGCATAACTCTCCTTACACATCATCACCTTTCTCAGGCATACAACAACAGTTAGATTTGCAACACAGGTAGGTTCACTACCTGTCCTCCCTGGCTTTCTTTGTGCATGCATAATAGCATACTTACCTGAGCTTACCTGTCCAATCATAATAATAAAGGTATTTAAAGAGCTAAAACCTTAAGCTGTCAAATTTGCTGTTGTGTTTGCGTTGTCTCTTGGCTTGCTGTGGTTTCTCAGATTTTACTGTCGCTGGTGTGTGGTGTCTACCAGTTTGTCATTTGTTTGACTTTACCATATTTTTTACCTAAAACTCTTTACGGTTTTTTTGGTATATAAACTCTATAAAAAAATCTTTACATGAGACAGGTAAACAGGTAGGGCAATATTATTATATAAATCCCGGACGGATTGGATGTATCTTCTTGGCTGCTGGTCAGCTTCTTATTTCCTTGCATCTTCCCTTGTTTGTTGGCAAACCTTCTTGTTGTTGAGCTTGAGCGTAAATCCAAAGGCTGGCTTCCTTCCGTGTGTGTGTTTATGTTTCGGTTTTTTCAGGTGAGTTGGTTAGCTCAGAACTCATCAGCCTCCCTTTTTCAGTTGTTTAAAATTAATAATTAAATATTTTGTGTGCTTGTGCAAAAATATCTGCCGTAGTAATAATTAAAACTAGGTAAGTGCTGCTGCTGTTTCATAATTTTGTGTAATTAAAGTGGGTTCATTAGATTTCAGCTGGGTTTTGTGTGAATAAAAGCTGTTGTTTGTTTACTATATTTTCGAACAGTAATGCGTAAAATGGTAATGATTTTGAGTAGGTAGTTAGTATATTTGTGTTTATCGTTAAGTTTGAAATCGTTAGCCTTAAATGGGACACGTGTGTAGTTGTATTCTTTGTCGTTCATTGCCCTTTTAGTGGTCAAATTAACTAAAGAGCTGTACTAATTACAGTGCGACAAATAGAAGTAAAAAACGTGTAGCGTCATGATAATGATGATGTTGGTCATTTTAGATTATCCACAGGAGTCATAATAGTAGGTTAACGGGAAATTAGTCCACGGTTGGAGTTAAGTATAAATTATAATGTCGGGATAACGATACTAGCAATTAGGCTTAATTCGTTCTGCAAAACGCACTTGCATTGGATAAATTAGGCTTAATTCGTAATGACAGTATGTCGGATTGTTAGTAGCTGTTATCTATCCAATCCATATATCCACTGACACTCCATTCCACCTCCACCTCGTTCATATTATTGGGATTTTGCTATTTTTAATTTTAACCGTGCAAATTGCACTGTAGTTTTTTAGACCTCAACAGTTACATGGAGTGGAACGGAAACTGAGAGGGATGCTATAAGTCATGGAGCAATTAAGGACATTGAAAGGAAAAACGCAATTTAGTTGATATTTATCAGAGTCAGTTGTAGTATAGCCGTAGTTGGTTACGCTAATTACGGTTCTACGATTCTAGGTTTCATGTACATTTTTTAGCAGGTAACCGGTTATTCGCTCATCTTTTTTGTATTTTATGGTTAACCAGTGTTTATCCAGGTGTTCAGAGACACGACACAGATCCTCTGTCTGTTTAATTGAAATGGAGAGCTTGTTAAAATTTTCGCATTGGGTGGCTGTCACGCACTTTGTCGCAGCTCATTAGCATTACATGGTATTGCACTACAGATATTATGATGTTTTGTGAAATTGAGTTGCATGCAAGCAAAACATGACTTGATAACGCTAATAATTTGGTCGTTCTAATTTCTACGTAACAAGCATGAGTTATATCATAGAAAGAACTATACTACTATGTGGGGTTTTACATTTTGAGAATACTGGAAAAGACATAGTGTGGATTAATGATTAATGGATTATGACTACATCGCTTATTGACGCACCGGCACCAACAACGACTTGTAAAACGGAATGACATTACACTACCTGTATCAATGTAGCAATAGACTCATCATCACTCACCCCAATCACAATAGTAATCAATACGCGACACTTGGTTTTAATTGTCTGCGGATTTTGTAAATAGGTATATGGAATACTTTGGTGGGTAAATATTACGTACGTCTCATCTGCCATGCATGGCCATGTTATGTTTAGCAGATAGTTTACCAGGACCAGATCACATCACAGAGACACAAAGTGTATTAAGTACGATACTACGATAGAGTTGATTAATTTACTGTAAAATTTGTATGCATCGTTTTGTTAACCCATGCAACTTGGGTACATATTAACGTAATGTGTGTGGAGTAAATATGTTTATTGATGCATGAAAGAATACACAGGTGAAAACAAGCCAGCTAACGTGTCATTTTTGTCTTTTTTTCAGGTGTAAAGATTGATTGAATGAGAAAGAGTTGGATGAGGATTTAAGGATGAATTGAGGACTGAACATATTGCTGGTGTGTTGGAACTTCTCCATCGATCTCCACTGCCTGCTGCTATAATTGGTGCGTGAGAGTGATGGGAAACTGTTGCCCTGTTCTTCCCTACTTTTGTCCAGCATAGTGACGTGACTTGTCACATAATACACTTTTTTTATACTTTTGCGTCAACAATTAAGTACATGCAACTTCCAATACCGTCTAGGTACTTTTCCGGCTAATGAGGATCAAGTACACACAAATGGAAGCCTAGTGTTGTAAAAAGTGACAAAGTTAAAGAGCGAGATAAAGTGGTACACATGGAAAAGCGTTTTTAGTGAGCTACTACCCGAATCTCCAAATCTGAAGGACAAGGATAAACTTTGAAAACTTGATGTGCCAACTTTGTTGGTATTATTATCTATAGTTAAGGTTAGTGAATTAATTGAAAACAAAGCAGATTTTCAATGTTTGTTTACTGGGAACCGGTTTCCATTTTCAATTTTGGAAATATTGTGCGTTTGTTTCAACAGATTTGAAGTTGGGCGAAACAAGTTTCGGTACAAACTGGGAAAATGAAGACGATTGCCTGGAAGCGGCCTCGTGTGCTAAAGCTAAGTTTAATAGGCGGCATTTTCCTTATCTGCCTTATTTTATTCTTCCGCTCCGGAGACCACAGTTCCGGTACACCGACATGGGGAATCAAAAGCGCGCTAGTGGCGAAGAAAGCTCCCTGGTACACGGCTGACAAGTTGGGAAATTTTGAACCCGCGGAAGAACCCATTGGAGATGGTCCCGGTGAAGGTGGCAAGGCTTATAGGCTTCCTGCTGATCGTCAAAACGACGTTGACGAGTCGATAGGAAACTATGGAATGAATATGGCCGTTTCGGACGCCATTTCGCTTGAGCGTGCCATTCCTGACACCAGACAGGACGAGTAAGAACTCTTTTGAATACATACATTTTATAAATGTCAACTGTCATGGCATGGTTGTCCTGTTTTTACTATAAACTATTCTTTTACAGATGCAAACACTGGAATTATCCAGAAGACATAGGATTGAAAGCCAGTATTGTTCTTGTGTTCCACAATGAAGGATTTTCAACGCTAATGCGAAATGTTCACACAATCATTAAGCGTTCACCTCCCGAAATGTTGGAGGAAATAGTTCTCGTAGATGATTTTAGTGACAAAGGTATATTTTCACGTTATACTAGTTAGAAGCGTATAATTTTCCTTGAGAATCCAATAAGGTACATAAGCAAGATCAAGCAACAATATTTTTCATGATTTTCAGAGGACCTGAAGGACAAATTAGAGAGTTACATCACACGATTCAACGGAAAAGTTCGTCTCATTCGTAACTCCCAAAGAGAAGGTCTGATTCGGACTAGAACGATAGGAGCTCAGGAGTCTAAGGGAGACGTTGTCGTGTTCCTTGATGCTCACTGTGAAGTGAATAGAAACTGGTTGCCTCCACTTCTCGCTCCCATTTATCTTGATAGAACCACCATGACTGTTCCAATTATTGACGGTGTTGACCACACGACTTTTGAGTATCGCCCCGTGTACTCTCCGGGAACTCTCTTCCGAGGAATATTTGAATGGGGCATGTATTACAAGGAGACTGAAATCCCTCCAGAGATGGATGCTGAACGTCAGTACAAATCAGCCCCGTACAAGTAAGTTAACAGTTTTATGAATTCCCACATTAATATGTATACTCCAGTGTTGCAAACGTATTTATTTTATTTTTTATTGACACTCTTGCTATCGTTTAGAGCACCGACTCATGCTGGTGGACTTTTTGCAATTGATCGCCAATACTTTTTGGATCTGGGTGCCTACGATCCCGGTCTTTTGGTCTGGGGAGGCGAAAATTTCGAATTGTCTTTCAAAGTGTGGCAATGTGGAGGTTCCCTCGAGTGGGTGCCATGTAGTAGAGTAGGACATGTTTACCGTGGCTTCATGCCTTACAACTTTGGAAAGCTGGCAGAAAAGAAGAAAGGCTCACTTATCCACATTGTAAGTTTTAAACTTTCTTCTGCTTCTCTATTAATTTAAATCGGATGTTAAGTGAGTACTATAATTAAATTATCAAACTTGTATTGAAAATTTCAGAACTACAAACGTGTTATTGAAGTCTGGTTTGATGAGAAGTACAAAGAATTTTTCTACACACGTGAACCCCTCGCCCGCTACTTGGACGCTGGAGACATTTCCGAGCAACTTGCGATTAAAGAAAAGTTCAAGTGCAAATCATTCCAATGGTTTATGGATAACGTGGCTCCGGATTTGTTGCTCAAATATCCTGAACTTCCTCCCAACTTGTACTGGGGCGAGTTCAAGAATAAGGGTACAAGCACCTGCATGGATACAATGGGCCGTCCTGCTCCCACCAAAATGGGGCTGAGTGGATGTCACGGCGCTGGCAACAATCAGGTTGGCAGCATTCCCAAGAGTCAGGCACGCTTAAAAATCTATGAAATCTTTCCCCTTTTTTCTCTCTGTCTCTTTTCTGTGTGAACGCTTGTCATTTTTGCGAACGTCATCAACCTCTTCATTACTCTCTATTCTCTGTTTGTAGTCTCTTCTAAATCATTAATTTCTAGTTTCATTTTTTCGGGAACCCTCGCGCTTACAGCCTTAACATAATAATTTTACTAAATTTTGTTGAAACATTATTGCTAAAGCTGATTATGTTAATTAATGTACAACTTTTAAACGTTTTAGCTGGTCCGGCTTAATGCTCAAGGTCAGATTGGCATTGGTGAACGATGCGTAGATGCTGACAAAAGTAGTGTCAAACTTATCTTCTGTCCATTAGGCAAAGTTGATGGGCCATGGGATTACGATGAGGTAAAATTTCAACTGAATTTTTGTTACTCATCCATCATCACACTTTCCTACATATTTTGTATTTAAATTACATGTTTGTATTTTTTTGCCAGAACACTAACATCATGAAGCATAAAACAACTGGAAAATGCTTGACGGTCCATCCCACCAACAACAATTTAATGCTGAGAGAATGCGATCCTGGAAATACGTATCATCAATGGACGTGGAAAAAGCTGAAGCCTCGTTATTAAAAATTTGTGTTTTAGCTTGTTCGTATATATTATTGTGTATTCTTACAAATCCATTTGTCAAAGTCATGTGATAACGATTCATTTTTACAAGTTAAAATTAAGAAAAGAAAACCTAGTTGTGTCTAAAAAAGCGTACTAGAATTTATAATTAAGAAAGATACACGTCGATGTCAAGGCTAGTGACTTGTGCCGCATTGTCCTCCATTGATTGGGCTTGTCTATTCAAATACCTTCAGTTTGCAAGTCTTCTAAAAATATATAACGACAAGGGAATTCCGTTTTTCAGCTTTATGTATAATTTCCAATTACCGTACAGATTCCCTTAAATAAATTGAAAATTGCATTTACGGCTTCTTGTGGTCAGGTATTAGATATTATGTAGTTTTTTTAAAGTTACGAGATCAAATTCAGGGCATCCAGAAAATAGCGGTTTTATTAGTTAGAACAACGAAATAGTTTTTTTTTTAAATTGTGAAGTATTTTATCAAACTGCAGCTCGAGGGGTCTTATTTCTGTAATTTAAATTAGACGGCGTGATAAAATCAGTTATAGAACTAGAGTATAGCTCTAATAAGCTAATAAGCTATGTTGTAATGGTGCCTTATGCCAACAGCTTAAAAGAAGATTTGATAAGTAAAAATGTAGGTGTATAGACTTGTATTCTTTCTTACTTTTATTGTCATGTTGGTATTTTACATTGAGAAACTTGATTTTTCTATGAAAATTCAGCTACGTACTTACCACATAAGGAAATGATAATCAATCAAATATTTAGAGCGTATTGATATATAACATTTAACTTATTGGTAATCTTGTTGTAGAGTGTGTTGTTGTAAGTTAATTATAGTGTATGTACCTAGTTGTAGTTTTGGAGAATTGAGACTACAATCCAAAAGATGCTGTGCCGGACTGAAAAATGCTTGGGTATTAAATTTTTTAGTGATAAGAACCAAGTTTTCCTCCAATTGTCGATTACTACATACCTTTATGCCTCAAATCTGACTGGGCATAACAAACACAACACAACACTCTGAAATTTTAAAACCTAGTCTTCTATGGTGGGTACTTTTTTATGATGGGTGGTTGGCAATAAAGCGCCTAAATGCTTACAGTGAAAAATGATTAAGGTTGTATAAAAAATAACCTTTTAGGACAAGCAGATTTTTTTGTGACAACATAATTAACATATTGTATTTATTATCGTAATTATCATGTATGTTTTAGCGTTGACATTATTTATTTATTTATTCCTTAAACGAATCGGTAAATGGACGCAGTTATGTAAAGTAATTTAATGACTACTATCGGTTAAGTGGACTTAGAATTTTGTGACATCCAAAACTACGTTGAGTTTCTCGAAAAAATAAGCATCTCATTGTGAATTTTGGTGTTTTGAGTAAATAAGATTAAAATGTATCAAGTTATTTGTATTTGTGGGAAATTCAGCGATAAAGTACTTTTTTCCAAAATTCAACATGCCACACACACTTGTGTATAAAATATTGTTCCTTTTGTTATTTGTCTTATTGTTTCAGTAATATAAATAAAAGTTAAGGAACTTTTTCCAGTACATACATCATTTTAATTTTATATTTACTAAAGCATAAAATTCGCAATAGTCCATTTCATTGTTCCAAACGAAAAGTTTGCTTTCCCTTCCCTCTCCCGTAAGTTCCAACTCTTTCCAAGCGGTGCGCGTGCGTGGTTAGCAAATCGATTATTGCTAAGATATGAGAAGCACAACAAAAAGTCTTTCCATCATCATTTTCATCATCATCATCATCATCATGCTTGCCCATGGCATAAACTGTCTTTCTTGTCATATTTTTAGCTACGTGATAAGTTAGCTGAATAAATCAAATCATTTCAACAGTGTCACCGAGTTCGAGTTTCGAATCAATTTTGAACGAAAAATTCATTTTCCCTGCATTTCATAAACTGGAACAAAATGGATGAAAAATTTCTGGAGGAATTAAAATCAGTGTCCGTGCAGGACATTTTACAAGAGGTGGGCACAAAATATTTTAATATAATAGCTCATTAATAATAGCTCAAAATTAAAAATACTTTTGCATGGATGCCGAATACATGTGCGCTGTCAATGCAAAAGCAGCGAATGGGTGTGAAATTGAATCTTTGTATTTTGATTTCAACAGCAACGACCAACCACAGCATTCCGCATAGGTACAGCCCGTGGATCCAGGAACCTGACTTCTTCCCATGGAATCCCAGGAGCTGGGTCAATGTCAATTCCGGAAGTTTCTTCAACAGTGGTGACCAGTGCGTCCCCAACACCAATGGACTCTGATGAAATCACAACGCTTGCCAGTTATCGTCCAGAGTCTGCTGCGTTCACCTTTTCATTCAACAGGCCCAAGACGGGAAGACGAAGTAGACAGGAATCTGAGGACAGTGCTGTGGGCAGTAGGAGAGCGCCTTCTGCATTTCGAAGCAGAGGAAATCATGTTGGCGGCGGGTATAGAAAAAAATAAAACTACGACTTTATCTCGACTTTAATTAGCAGAGTTTTTAATTAATGCTTATTTTTGCAAACTGTCTTCTAGGATGAATCATGTTCGAGCCGCATCCTCTACGAGGTCCAATACATTCATTCCGGAAGAAACCGTTGAGTTCATTCCTGATCTTGATGATGTGAATGAGGAGGATTTGCAAATGACAGTTGCATCCGCTCCAGCGTAATAACTGATTTGATACAATTTTCATAGAAATTATGATCCTGAAGACCCTGTTTGCAAATTTAAATCAATTATCAATTTATCACGCTTTTGCGCAGGTATGAAATTCAACGGATGGCCAGTCTCAAAGAGTTGGATGCGGAGCTAATGCAGAGTAAGCCGTTCTCCGTGGTGGATGGCGTCAATTTGCGAAGACTGTGCAAATTCATTGTACCTGAGAAACTGTTGATGGAAGTAAGCAGACCATTAAACATATTCTATACGTACCAAAGTAGTTTTCTTTGAAATTAATTAAAAATATCTTAATTTTGTATTTAATAATTTTAGCATGATGAGCTCTGGACTTGGGACAGCTTGTACACAGAAATAGTCTCTTCGCCCGAGTTGGGAGACTTTATGCGCATGTCCAGAAAGGACAATGGAGAAAGTGACGTGGATGCAATAACTACGAAAGCAGTTTAAAAGAAAGACTTTTGCTGTCCAATTTCACTTGTAATTTCCGTAGCTTAGCTTTATTTTATTTTATTTGTAAGCATGTTGGGAATAAAACCGGAAAAATTAAGTCTTTACATCAGTCATAAATACTATATTTTAAATATAAGTAGCAATATTATATTTTCACGTGCTTAATTACTATTGAAAGCACATATTCGTCTGTCACCAATATTTAATATTTTCCCCAAAATTTGGAGCAGTGTCAACAAAAAACTGACACTAAATCGGAATTTTAAGACATACATGTTGTCTCCATATACAAAGATAAGCATATAGGAATAAGAACATGCTATTGATAACAAAATAGCAAATGAAAATTACAAAGCATTTGATAAAGCATTACAAAAGTAATTGTAAATAGATAACTTAAATTAGAGCTACAGTTATAAATCTTGGCTATTATTTTCATTTTCGGTGTCAACATAAGTCTCATCGCTATTCCTTCGGCGTCTTCTTGCAGGAGGGGTAAATGGAGACGCGACGTTTATGAGTCCTTTATCATACAACTCTTGAGTATTATACTGAACTGTGCACCAAAAATTTTCAGGCGTTTCAACATCCAACAGTGGAGGAGGATCTACAAAATCATGCACAGGACACCTCTTCGTCCTAGAAAGCTCTTTATTATCGACTAACGAACCTAGGTCAGCCTGAAAAGAAATAAATATTTACGAAATATAAAAACTCCTATGTGACAAATCTTGCATGTTGACTTGTCCAAGTGACACGTAATAAATACATGTTATTAATTTCCTTGCAATTCAGTTCCCCGTTAAGAGTACTGTACAGGTTAACTAATGTGCTTACCTTCGTTTTGCAATTACACAATGGCTCCTCCTCCTGAGCACGATTCTGTTTCTTCTTCCCTTGGAGTCGACTAGGTTTATTAGGACTGGTCGCTTTATACTCAGGAACCCTAAAAGTGAAGAATGTTTTAAATCAATATTCAGTGAGATTAAAGAAAATTACCTTACTATACCTTATCTTATGAATATCAATTGTGATTGTGACGCTTACTTGTCAAAGTCTCTGAAAAGTTTGAGGGTAGAATCTCCACAACCATCAGTCTTGCTCAGCTTAGACTTTCTGTCTGGGGTTGTCTGAGCAGGCTCCATTATGTTAATTTTCCCAGGACTTAGAGGACTCCTAGTTTTGTCGCTTTTCATGCTATCTTTGGGCTTAGATTTTGACGTTCCATGAAGTGGCGAAGTCGGTGGAGTAGAATGGACACCATAAACGGAAGAGTCTTTTGTAGTACTTATATCAAAAAAGGTATCTGAGGTATCTAAGGATTGGGAATCAAATGCATCTAGTCCATCATCTCCTTCCACGGATTCGTCACTTTTTCTTTTCGTTCCTGTTTTGGCTGTCGTCGTCGCTTTCTGTTTCTCGTTTGGATAGTAACTAGACGCTTGAGAGTGTGATGATGACGATCTGTTCCCTCCGTTGTACTCATTCCGCTTACTTACATCCATCATTGGCTTAGGACAATTTACAGCAACATGGGAGAACAAACTGGTCTGTCTGAAATTGCGCTTTTTATTGTGATAGGATCGCCTAGTGGAGATTGCATCTGGATCTACCCAAACTTCTTTCTTCTTTTTAGTAGTAATTGCAAACGGGAGTGGATTATTTGTAGAAGAATTGCCGGAACTGGTGCCCTTTCCAGAGGGTCCTGAACGACTGCTGGAGGATGCCGTACGTCCAGACTGACCAGCTTGAGAAATGTGTTCCGTGGGGCATTCAGACCTTGCGATGTCCTCTAAAATCATAATACAGAAAACAGCATCATTAACTTTCTGGATTTCGATAAAACGATAAAAATAAAATAGAATTTACATAGGAATGGAATATACCTTGTACACTGGTCGTGGTCATACTAGAAATGTATGGAATATCGTCACTGGCAGACTTATTACCAATATTCTTTCTAACAGGAACATCGTCAATGTTATCCGGAGGATCTGAAATGGTCGGCCACGAGCGCCCTGGCCGATATGACATAATTGATGGCGAAGGGGATGGAGTTCGTTGCATGACCACAGGGGATGCGTTCTCAGCAGCACTATCGCATCTTCGCTCAGGGGTTGAAGGCTTATAATCCTCAAAATCCTCCTCCTCCATTGATGGTTTAGGTAGTTCCTTTAGTCCTTTTATCTGAAGGGTAGCTGCTGTCTAACAACAAGAAAAAATCAAACCCAAAATTGACAACAGATTATTATTATACGATATGATCATCATGATCGCAATAAGTATTGAATTTAAAATGCAGCAATACCAAGTACCTGAACTAGGTCATTCACCCTGGCTGTATCAACACTGACCACTCCGTTATAAATAAAGCTAACGATCGCTTGGAGGTCCACAAGCAGAACATCTTTAAGGATAACCACGGGATGCTTACATGGGTTGCTTTCGAACACTCCCTAAAAACACAATCAATTAAAAATATTTGAATGACATTTTCCAATCACTTCTCTCACCGAATGAATCATGCGACATGTGACAAACGCCAATTAAATATGTGTCAGGTACCTCAAAATACGGAGATGACGCCGACAAGACAATCTTGTGCGCCTGAACCCTTGACCCCTCGGCGGACACCAACGTGACATCTGTGAAGCTCTCTTTGGGCAGCAACGCTGACAAGAAGGAGGTCAGATTCGGCTGATGATTATCCCACCGCAAGCAACTTTCCCCTGACATTTCTCCACAACCGCTGCCACTACTTATATTTAAAATACTGAGTTAATTTGAGTTAATTAATTAATTTCAAAGCAATTAAAATTATTGCTTCTAGACACTACGCTCCAAAGAAGTGCTTTTAAAACTGCACTAACGGTCAACCAACAACCGTCAAACACGTCCCATCATGCAAACAAGATCATACGATTCATCGACGACGAAAAAGTGTCAACAAAACAAAGCGAAACTTTTCTCGTTCACAGATTCTCAGCCGCTTTTCCTTCTGAAAAGAGGATAAAATATTGGGGCACTCTGACGCATTTTTCTTAGATGCTTTTCTGGGCACACGTGCAACGCAGTTTATTTTGCGTGTCAAGTTCAAATGGCAAGCTGGGCCGTGCTTTTGGCTGACTTGAGAGGTGAGAGGGTTGAGTTAGTTGAGTATCATTTCATGTGGAAGATTTTTGGACAGGAGCTCTATCGAAGATTGAAGACGTGCGATAAGGTGTTTTTAAAGACAGTTAATTAAAATGGTAAGTAATAATCATTAAATAATAGTGTTACGTAATATTGGAAGTTAAGTTTGTAGTGTACTGAAGAAGATGGCTGTATTTTATATTGTTGTGGTGGATTTAATAAAGCTGGAATGTTAATTAATGTATGGGTGTTTTAATTGTTACAGTCTGCCCATAAGACGGTCCGTATCAAGCGGAAGCTTGCGAAGAAGATGAATCAAAACCGACCCATTCCACAATGGATCCGGATGAGGACCGGAAATACCATTAGGTCAGTTTTAATCACAGTTATATAGACAGAGTAATTTAGTTATTTGTTGGCAAATTTTAACGCATTTAAATGATAAACTGCTTATCTAATTGGCATTCCACGGCCGAGATTCATTGTTGAAATAGTACAATGGGCAATTAAAAGTCTATTAGGCGGTGACAGTGACAGAAAATAATGAATGAATCGTTGATTTTTACCCATTTATGATTTAATCAGTGCTAACAAGTATGTGTTTTTTGTCTGTAATTGTTGCAGGTATAATGCCAAGAGGCGTCATTGGAGGCGAACAAAACTGAAATTGTAATCAGGCCTTCTTGCCCATATCTATGGTTGTTTTTACAAAATAAAAATAAAAACCATTGTTTAAAATTTAATCTGTCCATTGCTGTCCTTGATACTACTTCATTATTGTTTGCATCATGCATTTGGAACTATTAAAAAATATAATTGCGGCGTTATTATGTATGCTTCGCGTTAATGAACTAGGACAAGGCTATGGAGTTTGTGGAAATACTGAAGACTTTAATATTCATAATCATATTATAATTCTCACAACTTCCGTTAAAGTTTTCAAATGTGTATGTACAAAGGCGCACCCTCCTCCGGTAGTAACGCCGGTTCTTACGCAGCTTTTAAAGAGGTCATAAGTATGTATATATCCCTAAGTAGTCAGTAAACAATTAACTCGTTTTAAATCATAAACTCCCGTAGTTAAATCAAGATTTTTTAATTTGTGTAAACAAACGAGCTAAATAATAGATCTGAATAAACATCCGGTGTCTTGTATCATGTAAACAAAAGAAATTATACTGTGCAAGGGGCTAGAAACTTGAAACCACAGTTGACAGTAAAACTAAGTTAAAATTTTAAATACCACACATTTAACAATATGCTTTATGCATACATAATTATACTATCTAAAACAATGCAACTAAACATTAACTTGTCTATTTTTAAATCATTCATATACACTAATCTTAAGGTTAGAAAATGGGAAAACAGTGGTCTACTATTAAGCAATATTAAATACATTATGTTGAGTATTTCTAATGAATTCTGGTAAAATCTTCTACAACTTTCACTATGTCATCCACCGTAGCTTGTTGTTTCATTCCGGTCCCTTGAAGATCAACCTGCAAAAGTGGAGAATGCCAATTATTGAACAATTTGAATCAAAAACACAATGATATAAATAGAAATAGATAATCTTAGTTTATATAATTAATACCATAAGCCCATTGACGACTTCTTTCATGTCATCCCTTGACATGTCCAAAAAGCTTTCGATCAGGTCTCCATCAATAAACCCTTCACATGGATCTTGCTTCCGGTCGTTGTAAAAACTTCTCCAGTACGAGTGCTCAATTTTTCCAACAGGTTTGATTACTTTAGAGAGCTTGTCTTGGAGCTCCAGCAAGAAATCGTAGAAGGTAGAAGGAATTTGTGTTACGAGACCTAGCATTGTAAAATTATGTGATTAAGAAACGAAGTGCACCTATTGAATTCCCATTTCACTCGCATATTGATATAAAAAAACTTACCAACTGATCCACTGATTGTTCCAAACAATAAGCTTCCAGTTGTAGGGGCACAAGTATCACCTAAATGTTGTCTAACCAGGGAACCATGTCGTATGCAGTTGACCATATCGCCGAGATGAATTCTGCCAGCGTCTTGCATTTGACATCTTTCTTCATCAGTTGTCGCGCCTCTGTTGGAAATAAATATAATATCCAAATTAGTTAAATGCAATCTGCTGTCGCTGCTCCTTAAAATTATACCCTTTAAGATAAAGCATTGTAAAAATAAATATTCCATGTATTTACCCGTCTTTCGTGCACACAAAGAGATTAAATGCATTATCAGAGCCCAAAAAGGTGTCATCATCGATTATATCTATCGCTGTCATCCAGTTTGGATTATAGTCTCTCGCGATCTAGATTAGGGAAATATGAAGTCAACTAACTTACTCTAATACAAAATTAATCTTCAAACAAGGTAATCGAAACACATCCTACCTCTTCGAAAGTGCCCTCCATGCCCTTGTACTGTAAAAGCGTCATAGAACGCATGAGATCTCCGATTAGAATGAAATCACCCTTGTACTTCAAATACAGCGAAAGAATTGTGTTGAAGTACGAGCACTCCACGCGAAGTTCTTTCTCAGAAGTCCATTCAAACAAACGAATCTATAGACATAAATACATTTTAAAAATAAGTCTGAACTTTTCCGAAACATAATAAATTGGTCAGCAATTTATTTACTGAAAACCGTACCGTGCTATTAATGCCTGCTAAAATCTTTCCGTGAAATCCAGCCAAACAATAGCAAGCCCCTCGAACCTCCTTCTCTGCGATCTGTTGCAATTTCCCATCGATATACTGGAAAATCACAATTCTTCCTTGTTTCGGCTCACTTTCATCTGGAACAACCATTGCGGTGCCGACAACATAGTACTGGTTGGGATCCTCTCCAAGCTTACAGGAGACTATGCTGATGGCATACTCGTTCTGCATAAACTGATGGGCATGAAGGACCTCGAACGTATGCTGGTCAACAATGAGTAAATTGTGTACTTCGATATCCTGGCCGCATTCCAAAGGCGTGCTTGGAACTGACGCCGAAGACGGCCCTGACGTTGACGGTCTAATCATAGTACCAACGGAAGACGAGCAGCTAACGCTAGCGGCCAAAGTGCTGGCACTTGGTTTCATTGGGGTCAGACCAGAGCTCTCCATCACATCAATTCGCATGGTAAGAACTCCAAACGTTTGCGAAGATTCCTGATATGCTATCCTTCTTGGCGTTTCTCCAAGAGGTACGGTTCGGATGTGCAACTTTTGAATTTCATCAATCGTTCCAATTGTCAAACCGGACTCGGTGGCAAGGGCTAAACTATCGGGGAACGCCATGGCGTTGAGAGGACACATGTGAGACACTTCCCTCAAGTTTACGTTTGAAAAGACAAGTTTGTGATTTGACCAGTAGATTACTGTCGGCCTGTCCGAGCATGCGAACACGCTCGCAGTGGATTGACTTTTGAAACATTTTAGTACAGTGGGTTGTGTCCCAAGGGTGACGCGTTTCGTGTCGCTTAGTTCACCAGAGACTGGGTTCAGGGAAAAGTAGAACAGGGAGCCATCTCCAAGAGCGCACATGAGGAAGCAATTGTCGTCAAAGGATGCGAGAAGGATAGATCGCGGAATAATTTCTGAAATGCATAAAAATTAACAATAACGTTCCTCTTCCATTAAAAATTTTATATCTTATTAAATATTATTATTACACAATCACAATACGGAATACATACCTCCTTTCATGGCCTCTTTTGTGACAATATCTAAACTTGGTACGGTCAATATTAACGCGGAAACGTCAGTCCATAAGCCTACAGCAACTAAATGTGCCTTTCCCTGTCCGAGCGGAGTAATGTCTAAGCAAGCCACTTCATTTTCCATCATTTTGTCCCCAAGCAAAGATAGGGTTCCTTTTCCAATTTCAATGTAGTACAGTTCGGATCCTGCAGCGCACACGATTTGATTTGTGTTTCCGGACACCACGCTTATTCCTTTGCCTGAGGGAGTTTTCCACTCGCTAAAAAGGTTTAAAAAAATATAACTAGTTGAGTTAAATATTTTATTGCAAATCGACATTCGAACTGGAAATGTGATTATTACATAAGCAACGTTTTCGATGAAGCATCCACAAGTCTGATTCCAGATGAGGTCACTTGCACCATTTGGCCGTTATTTACATTCGACGCCCACAGAGTTTGACTGTCTTGAAGGAATCCGTTCAAGTCTGTTTCCTCAACTTCATCGCCGCACAAGTATAGAAATCTCGTGTCTCCAATGCACGACACCACTAACATGTTGTCGTACATGCTATCCCCTCCCACTTTCAATGACCACAAGCCTTTAATTCCGGTAAGGTCTATAGTTGCATGCTCTTGAATACCGATACCGTTTCTGATGATCCTTAGAGAGCCCTCCTTGTAACCGCCTTTCGAAAACAAACAACACGTTAAATTCAACCTCCAATAATTACAACAGTATTTCTTTTACAAGTCAAAAGTATGTTAATAGTATTTACCCGAGCAAGTAATTAGTTGTCCTTGTCCCTGTTTGTCCATGTCCACTACTACCATGTCAATTATAGGTGCCAAGTTTGTAAATGTTTCCATTATATTCACATAGCTTCCTTGATCGTCGGGCCCAGTGTTCAGTCGTATAAGTTGGGAGTCCCCAAGCCTCGAACCCACAAACACAACTCCATTGTCCAAGTATGTCAAGCATTCCGGTGTGCTGATTACACCTGAGAAAATAGCAAAAACATTTAGACAAGTATTCACACAAACTCCAAACGCCATTTATCTATTGTGCATATCAAAAATTCCTTAGTACCTAACACTTCAAATTTGATATCTTTTACAACAGGTCCCTCTGGTCTTTCCTCTCTCTCCAAAAACAGCATGTACAAATGACCTATTAAATCTCCAAGCAAGTATCTATTTCCTGCAGGGTCCACTCTAGCATAGCACATAATCGTGCTTTGCTATAATTATGGAAAAAAGCACGATCATTAGCCACTAATTGGTGGTAGGTTTACATTGACGGTACGATTTAGTAGTATAGATCAGTATACCTTCATCGCAGCGGGTGCAACGGCAAGGAAATTTGTGCCGTTGTGATACAATATTGATTCTTGTCCAATTACAACCGCGCCTCCAAGAGGTTGAGGGACTGGGATAACCATAGACGAATGACTCTCCACATTTTCCTGCTTCCACGGAGTTTTGGTAAAATCCTTGTCCTTGAGAGAAATTTCCTTTGCTCGGACATGACGTCCTCCGACATCCTCATGAATCAAAATTATAGTGGGATTTGAACAGCCATACAAAAAGTCAATGTCCTGTATCAGTGGTTCCTCCAATCTACAGAATAGTAACGTAATAGTTAATTTATATAACGAAACACTCTTATAGTCCTGCATCCTTTAAATAATCTTTGGCCATTTGGCATTCACTAACCTTATGTTGTAAGCCTTGAGCTCGGAATTATTCTTTTCCAACGGGATGATTTTAAATAGTCCTTCGTATAGTTTAAGACCAATCACTCGCGCTTCTGGATCTATCACTCCAATTATTCCCGTTTCTGATGGCTTTCCTATTCTGTCACCTACATTCCCGTGTGCTACAGTTACAATATCCAAGTTTTCTCCTTGTCCTTGGCAATCCAAAATCATGGCATTGTAACGGGCTGTCACAATGAACAATCGGTCCTTTTCGTCTCCCTACAAAACAAGTTTTAAAAAATGCACATTAGCCCGAATGACAACTAAATAGCAAAATTTAGCGAGTTATTTAGATGAAAAAAATCTTACAGGATGACGGAAGAGCTTGAGCACAGCGATTTTCCCATAAATTCCAACTTCCTTTAGCGGCCTTAGTCCTTCCGGTGTAACGAGATATAGCTCTAATCTTGTATTTTTAGCAAGAATTAGATTAAGATCTTTCGGGGAAGTGAAGTAGCCTATTGCAAAACAACAACAATACAAGTTTTGTTTTAAATTAATTAAACCTCTCCATTCATCCTTAATTTAGTTAAGCTTAAACTCACAAAGGTTGAAAATATTCTTTTTAAAATTTCTTACCGGTAACACACGCAGTAACCGCTGTAGGCTTATGAGCCGTTACAACGTAGTGATGCGCAGGGGTTGACATTTTATTGTGAAGTTCGCTTATCTTGCCAAAACAAACGCTTAACTACATATGCTGCTTTAGCAAATGGCAGCACCACCGCAGTGGCGACTAAATTCCAATTATCTTATCTCGTTAAACTTTAGCCTTCCCAAAATCCTGACCTGTCAACGTTGCTGCTTTGCTCTGATGGCGTTAATATGGATGCAATTAAATATAATTATCCTACTAAACCAACACTTTTTTTCAGTGACGCTGACGCTATCAAAGTAACGCTGTCAGTGCACTATTTTTTAGTAACAATCAACAACAATGAACTGCCGACAAAGTTGTTGCGGATGAGATGCAAGTTTACAAAAAAGAACAACAATCAGAAAATGCACAGGCGAGCAAGCAGAATTATTGTCCGAGTTTGAGAAATTGCTTTTGTGCACCTGTGAAAGCCGCAGCCGCACATCCAAATAGCTCAATGGCTGGCAAGCAATGCGTTCATTTCGCGTTTCGTTGAATGGCTTGAGTAACTCATATTGAGTTGATGTAATTGTAAATACGCATTGCATGCATTCAATTAAAGATACAACAGAACGTTGAAAATGCGTAAAATAGTTAGTTAATTGTAGTCATTTTAGAGAGTGGTAGGTTAGTATTAAAAAGAAAGAAAGAGAGTGATGATAAACAAGTGAAGTGATAAGAATTCCAGTAGTACCTATTTACATTAACGATTAAAACGAACGAAAAGATCAGTGAAAACAGGAGAAGGAATGCATAGTCAGCGACAGAAATTAATTACTGTTATCATGCCTTTAAATAATAAGTCAATAAACGAATGTGATGATGAATTGTGGTGGTTGAGTTCTTGTTTCATGATGAAAGATTAATTTAAAGACAGAGATTATCTGAGTCGATGAGTCGTAATATCTTGCGTTAAAGAAAAAAGTAGTTTTTATAGAATAATCCGAATGATCAATTGCATTTTACCAACTGCTTACATATTTACAATTAAAATTCAATACGCTATTTCATAGTACACTTTGTGTCATTAACTATTAATTTGCTGTACATTCTTGCATAATAATATGTATTAGTATTTTTGGTGTAACAAGTAAAGTCTGTAAAATATAAAGTTTACAGCAAAAGAGTTTATTATGGAGAATATATTTATCTAAAACTGAACAGACTGTTCGTTATTGAACTGAACAAAATTGAAAATGTTCATTATTCGAGCGTAACCGGCTTAGTTCTATTTATTATAGTACATTTTTAATTACAAAAAGTGGATCATATAAAATGTCGCCATTCGTGAAACATGACGACTCATTACAATGTTATACTTATCGTAAATTCGTAATAATAACTTTTGAGACTCGTTGGACTAACTGGATGGAGTAAATAATAAAAATTACGATAAGTTGGAAGTACATAATTAGCAACTGGACTTAATTTATCGCCACTCTGGTTTCCTCGCTTTTGAAGCGGATTGCGTGCCTTTCACATTAATCCTCGGGGGTTGCACCCGATTCTGCCGAACGGACGTAGCTCGGCTTGCAGCAATGCCTCGTACATCCTTCGCAAATTCTTTGAATCCTCGTAGTTTGTTAGCGTCAGCGGCACCTCGGTAAACAATGTCCACCTCATATTTCTGTTTGAACAGTAATAAATGCGTAAGAAAGAATACATTTTTAACTTGAAAAAGTAAATGTAGAAATAGTAGAAAATGTATCTTTTTAACGTAATTAAAAGCAAAGCTTACGCTTCCATCTTGGTGAAACATTTCCACTCTCTCTAGCGTTTGCGATTCATGATTATCCAAGATGCGACGTTGTAAAATGGGTGATCCGCCCTCTGAATAAACTATCTCACCAGGTTTTGGAAGACGTGCAGCCTTATTAGTAGAGAGACCCTTACTTTGCGTTCCGAATTGAAAGACTGAATTTGGTCCTTGATGTCTAGGCGTTTGAAATTTCGCCTAAAAACAAAAAATATATATAATACATCATCATCACATAATCAACATATTCACAATTCACACTACACTTTTAAGACAATTGGTATAAAAATATAATTAAACTTTATCAGCTTAGCATTACCATTTTTGCTGGGCTAGGGAACTTCCTTCCAGATTGCAGATGATCGCCAAAGAAAGGAACTCCAACGACGACACCGTCCTCCTGTTCCTCCGTTTCTGATTCCTCAAAAATGGGTTCCTCGATGTTTAATTTAGGAACCCGAGAGACGACTGGTTCAGGCAAGCTGAAAAGCTTCAACACTAAATCTTTAAAGGTGACTGCATACGGAGGGTCCAACTAAAAATTTAAAAAACAAAGATTTTTAATACATAATTTGTTACATTGAACAAAAGGGCACACAACTTTAGGTATGTACAATTAATTATCACAGATGCAAATGCAA
The DNA here is from genome assembly GCA_004115045.4 of Sinella curviseta. NCBI lineage: Eukaryota > Metazoa > Arthropoda > Collembola > Entomobryomorpha > Entomobryidae > Sinella > Sinella curviseta. The sequence goes on along the minus strand of CM023202.3, from coordinate 16,244,325 downwards.
GTAGATAAATAATTAATTTATGAACTTACAGATCTAATCGCTTCCGACACTTTGCCTTTTTTAACATCAGGACACAAGTTTCTCATGGCTCTCAGCGATGCATCAAACGTTGTTTTTAAGTTTTCCAATTCAAACTCACATTGCAAAAGTTCTTTCCTTGCTGCAAAGTTTAAAAAAGTCATTTTGTCATTAGCTATCGTCGTCAACTTCAACATTTAGTTAAGAACTTAATAATAAAGTATATAACTTACCTTCTAATTCAAATTCGCGATGCTCCCTGGTATTAGTAATATAAGTAATGCTCCCATCATCACCTCCCTTAATCCTTAGCTCCTCCGTTAGGCTTGGCAGTTCATCCCAGGGCTCCTTCTCTTGATCTTCTTCCGAGTTATTCTTTCTTCCTCCGATAAGCTTTATTGGAGGTACAATGCCGTCGTCGTTCCTTGTACTCCTGTCACTCTTCTCCGTCTCCCTATCCGGTGACATTTGCCGTTCCGAAGCGTTATCATCTGTCGTCTCGCTAGTGGCCGTTGTTGTAACGGTGACAGCATCCTCCTCCTTTGTCTGCTTGGCACCCCTGCCGCGTGTCAACGCATTCTTGCCCTTTTTGGCCGTCCGTTTCTTCGGTGCCATTTTGATAGATGCCTCACAATTTAAAGACGACGACTACGTACGACGACGTAATCACAGTTAGCAAAATGTCTTAACTTAACTAAGATCAGCTAATTCGCTTACTCACACTACTACTGTTGTTTATATTACAAGCTGTGATTTGTGATGATGTCAAGAGTCACAAAAACAGCACTAAAGAAGCTCTTTTTAAAGAACTACTGTTACTAAACTAATCACTTTCTCAACAATACAGTCAAAAAACTTGCAAGATATTCGAAACTTTGACACTTTATATTATTTTGATTGTGTAGCTTATAAACAAGTGCTTTAAGAGTGAATCATTATGATAAGAGCAGGCAGACAAGACAGGTTTGTTGTTGTTTGCTGCTTGCCAATGCCGACGGAAAGGCGGTTAATTTTCCTCATATCCATCCAGAGCACAAGCCCAGCAGCATCCAGTCCAGTCTTGTCTGCTTTGTCTTTGTCTTCTTGAGTGTGGCTTGCTGCAGACGGAAACGAGTGAGTCGGCCGTGTTACACGTGAACTACTCATATGAATCATGAATCATGATTGATCCGAATTGGAACATTTTGTATTTTGTCGTAATCATAAGTAATGATATGATTATATTGAAATCGAAACTCACAAAAAAGTAACTAAAAGAGCCATGATATGACACGTACTAACGAAAGAGTGAGTCGATAATACTAACGAAAGACATAATTATCATAATTATTATTGCACTAAAATGCATTTATTACGATACGGTGTGTGGAGGTGGGTGTTTTTGCGTGTCGATTCTTACGAGGTGGCGGCGTTTCCTTATCTTTCGCACGCTTTTCACCCTGACGCGTCATTGGCGTCATCAATCATGTCACGGCAAACTGCGCAGCGTGGTCGGATTACCCGTTGCCATGTAATTAATTTTGGAAAATTGCTGTTAGTTGTTTATTTAGCGAAACGCAGAAGACACAAAAAAATGCACGTTTGCCAAAATCCATGTCGCTCATCATCATCCTCGCGCAGTTCCTCCAACTTCATTGTCTCAGATTTTTTCATCACAAGTGCAAATTGTGAAAAACTTTTTCGTGAAAAGTCATACGAATTTTTGGCTGAAGAAAGTGACTCTTTTAGGCCCTTACTACTACTACGTGTGGCGAATAGGAAATGGCTAAGGGAAAAGTTTCCAAAGTATGCGATGTTTAAAAAAAAGACATTTTCATTAATGTTCAGTCTTTTAACTGCAATTGTGTACCTAACTTGCTTTCTTGCATTTTCAGCCTGGAGCGGCAGCACCCAAGCGGCCTTTGACTCCGTACTTCCGGTGGATGAACGAAAACCGGGAGAGTCTGAAGCGACAGAACCCGAATGCAAGTCAGGCGGAGCTGATGAAGATTGCAGGGGAGCAGTGGGGGAAGCTAGCAGATAAATCTGTAAGAATAAGATATGTAGAGATCATTTCAAAAGTTTAATTCGTTCCAAATGGATAAAACGAAAAGTTGTTAGTTGGTTGCATTCGTATGTCTTTTAGAAATGGGAGAAAGCGGCCGAAAAGGACAAGGCACGGTACAACAAGGAAATGAAGATCTTGGAGAACGGGAAGACCACTGCTACTTCCTCAAGATCCTCACGGCGTGTCTCCAAAGCTCCAGCTACTGCTGATAAGAAGAAGCGGAAGTCTCCCAGTGCTGGACGTCGCAAGAGGAAGCAGTCTTCAGCTGGTCGGCGCATGACAAAAGGACCTTCTTCTGAGGCTGCTAAGCGACGCAAGAAGAGCAAACCTTCCCCTGCTGGACGCCGTCGTGCTTCCACTGGATCTGCTTCCGCTGATAAGAGACGTCGTAAGCCAAAGGTAGAACGTCGCCGACGCTCAAAGTCCGCTGGATCCGAATCGACGGAAAAGAGGCGCCGCAAGCCAAAGCCTGCTGAACGTCGCCGCAGGTCCAACAGTCGCAGGTCTGCGTCGGCTGAGAAGCGTCAAGCCAAGACCAAATCAGTAAAGCGCACCTCCAAGAGCAAGACCAAGTCCCTGAAGAGCCGAGTCAAAAGCAAATCCCTGAAGCGTCGGATCAGCAGCAAGTCGGCACAGAAACGTCGTCGGTCAAAGGCCTCCGCTGATGCAGAGGACACCTCGGAAAAGTCTACGATCCCGAAGGCGACCTCTTCTGCAAAAAAGGGAAAAACTGCCGCCGCCCCTGCAACTCGGAAATCGACCCGCTTGAACACCCGCCCCTCCAACAAAAAGTAAACACAGTGAACAAAAAATAACACAAATAAAAATGTATCATCAATATTATGAATTTATAAAACTGAAAATTGTGCATTTTTGTAAGCTGGAAAATTCTCAATAATAACAACAAAGTCATGAATTTTATACTCGTCCACCTATACAATCTGTTTAAAAAATAAAACCGTTACTTGAGTTATTAGACAAATCGTGACAAGTGTTGTGTTCAATTGCGATTATTTTATTAAACACATTTATAGAGATAATAGAATTGACTAAATTGTAAGATGAATCGATATTGCCAGCAATTATTTTACATTACCAGTAAGTATACCAATAATTTTACCAGTAAGTATAAACGATCTAAAAAGTGCATGCAAACTGAAACTCCTAATGTCACTGTTCTATGTTGTGAACATGAATATCAATTATGAGTGTTTATTAATTAGTAAAACAATTAAAAGTTATGCATCGCTCTATGTCAGATACGTCTATAATTTGACATTTTAATTTGTACTGTTTTGATATTTAGAGCATATTTGTAAACTAGTCTTAATTAAATGCATTATGTATTTGCGTATGCGATTATATATGACAATAATTATATGAAATCGACTACAATTTGACGACATGTTCGGGATCTCGTTGCTATTGACACCAGTGGTAGCTAGGCCGAATTTGAGCCTAACTGTGGTGGTTGCCCTTGGTTACGTCTTTTCGTTTCGGAGAAAAATGACGTCAAACATGAAATCGTAGATCCGGTTTCATTTCACCATTTTTCATCCGATTTTCATGAAACAAAAGCCAGTCGGTAGAGGAAGGTCTGTAGTTTACTGCGTTTTAAAACTGGGCCGTTACCTTGACTACGAACAAAGTTGTGAGTAAAAACAGCAAAAATTTGGTATATTTTAGCACAGAACTTTGTTCGTAGTCAAGGTAACGTTTCGGTTTTAAAACGCAGTAAACTACAGACCTTCCTCTACCGACTGGCTTTTGTTTCATGAAAATAGGATGAAAAGTGGTGAAGTGAAATCGGATCTACGAAATCAGCAGATTGTACTAAAATCGTAGATCCGGTTTCATTTCACCATGTTTCATCCGATTTTCATGAAACAAAAGCCAGTCGGTAGAGGAAGGTCTGTAGTGTACTGCATTTCAAAACTGCACTACAATTTTGGTTATTACGGATAAATGTAGCAATAAAAGGAACTGAGACTTTCTGTATTGTTGCTCAAAACTGTATTCGTAACCAAGGTAACGACCCGGTTTTAAAATGCAGTAAACTTCAAGCCATCCTCTACCTGCTGGCCTTTGTTTCATGAAAATCGGATGAAAAATGGCGAAATGAAACCGGATCTACGAAATACGCGGATTGTACTAAAATCGTAGATCCAGTTTCATTTCACCATTTTTCATCCGATTTTCATGAAACAAAAGCCAGTCGGTAGAGGAAGATCTGTAGTTTACTGCGTTTTAATGCGGGGCCATTACCTTAACTACGAAAAAATTTATGGATTAAAATATACCAAATTTTTGCTGTTTTTACTCACAACTTTGTTCGTAGTTAAGGTAACGGCCCAGTTTTAAAACGCAGTAAACTACAGACCTTCCTCTACCGACTGGCTTTTGTTTCATGAAAATCGGATGAAAAATGGTGAAATGAAACCGGATCTACGATTTCATGTTTGACGTCATTTTTCTCCGAAACGAAAAGACGTAACCAAGGGCAACCACCACAGTTAGGCTCAAATTCGGCCTAGCTACCACTGGTGTCAATAGCAACGAGATCCCGAACATGTCGCCAAATTGTAGTCGATTTCATATAATTATCGTCATATGCAATGTTAAAAAATGTATAGGTATGTAATGACGGTTTCATTTAATATTGTGATAAGCCCAAAGAATAATGCGTTCACATTTGTAGTTTTTATGTAAAGAAATAAAATCTTGTTTGTTTTTATTTGTTTTATATAGCAAAACAATTACCAGAAATAAGTATGATGGGTTAATTGGTATAACTAATGCGAACACCACAAAGTTTGTAGAAATTGTAAATTAATGCATTAGCTGTATTATATTTCATATTACGGTAGCATGTTATTTAAAGCCTAGTTAGGATTATAAGAGGGTGAGAAAAACAACGATACAAAAAATAGGAAATTATCGTTCGTAAACAATAAAATAATTAACAACATTATTATTAATGACAACAATACTTAATGAACCAAAATTGGATTTGCATAGTTGTGGGTACATTTACAACAAACATTCTTTACCAGAAACTGGGTTAATGGGTATGATTAGCGAATATAGCGAACAACACAATACAATGTTAAACCATGAATTATTGAATGAGATAAGATAACATACATATACATACATACTAAATTACACTTTGTTGATACAAATGCATACATACATAATCTGACAGTACAAATCTCTTGCACTAACGAAAAATCAATATTTTTCATAACAACCTTAAATTAAAGTACATAAGTCTTCATTTTTTCAGACACACTTCCGGAGAACAAGAGTGTTCCAACAAACGACATGCCTGTAGATCTGTTTTTAATGGTTTGTTGTTGTTGTTGTACTAACCGTACAATACTGATCAATTTCTTGGAGATCGTTCTTTCCAGCATATTCCAGCTGTCCTTGATACAGAGTTGATAATGCGACTTCAGCGGCTCGTCTTCTGGCAACTCGCTGCGTGGTCCCTGTGATTTCCAATGGAACATTTTGGGGAAAGGGGAGACAGATAAAATATCATCAGTATGTTATAACTTGGAACTCATCATGTCATCATGGATGCATGCATAATTTTACAAATACGAATATTCTTTCTTACCGTAACCGGCAAATGTACTTGGATGGTCATTACTGATGCCAACTGCAGTCAAGTTGACGGGAACAATAGCTTTCCATCCCTTAAAAAATTGTCTTCCGTCTAAATCTTCGTCCTCACATTTCGTATAATTTACGAAATGTTCCTGTCGTCCTTCCACCAGCTTCATTTGGTACAGCAGTGAAAATGGTGGAACGTCTTGCGCATTGGTTGGAAGCCTGCGCGGTCCATGATTAGCTCCCTTGCTTTTATTTCGGTTCTAGCAATATTAATGTGATAGAAAAAGCCAATCAAATGAATAGTTGAATATTACAGACTTCCAATATTAACTTGGTATTATTTTAACACCTACCCTGCTGGGCCTTGATCTTCGTGTTGAATTTCCAGTGTTGGTCGAAGAAGGCGTAGTAGAATTGAGCTCTTGTACAAGGGGCAACGCGTTGGGAGGGCCTTTTACCCCAACTCCATTGCCATTACCATGATACTCTTGCTCCCCAACAGGTCTCAACCTTAACTTTCCCGAATTTGAGTGTGTCGAAGTATCTTCCTTACTGTAGTCCACATCTTCCATATCCTTCACCATAAAGTCATGATCCGCAGAAAATGCTGCGTGGGTAGTAGTAGTGGTAATAAATGTGAATAATAAGATAAGAGCTTTACAATCAGAGGTAACATTATCCTGATAAGGTTGAAAAAAATGCCCAAATACCTACCTGGATTCTTAACACCTCCACTTCCACTAGTGTAGTATAAAGTACCAAAGACGCCACCAACAACTACAACTGCCGTAAATGCGAGCGCCGTTATCACAGCTTTTGGTTTTGAGAGACTAGACACTCGGCGAACGTTGGGCATTCGCAAGAGGATGGATTCGGAACTGCCTGGAGGCGAGTGCCTTTCAGGATCACTGCTATTACTGCCAGTGCTCATGGCATCCTCGTTGGCGGAGCGCCAAGCTTCCCGTTCTGACATCATTGTGACCTGCGCTTGTGTCACGGTCACTTGATATATTCAGCTTTACCTCCGAGTAACGGTACTTTTAATCAAACTTTGTAGGAACTACAAAATTAAAAGAGGACAAGAAACTAATTTAGCATAGGTATACATAGAGCATACAGTCAACCCGACACATGTACACGATTAAATGTTGAAAATTAATGAAATGTTTTAAATGCTTAAAAATTTATTAATTACCTATCTAATTTCGTCGCCCTTGCTATATGGAACTGTTAACACTTCAATAGCTCCCATTCGATCAACTTTTTCTGATGACTATTAGGAATAGGACATAAGGACATTAGTAATTGCTTTGATATGGTCAATCGTGTAATTGATTATCTTGGAAATGAATGAACGTTAAGTACGGGTTGAATTTTTGTATTGCGAGATATGCACTCAATCAGGGATATAATTGAGACAAATATCATACTTGAAGGAAAGATTATATTTAATGTTACTGGGTCAGTGGGAGTACTGCCTCAAAATCAGTCAGTCTTTCAGTAAGTTCCATTCAACTAGGTATCATATTTCTAGGACCGGGATGGATCTGAGCGTTGTTTTTTAGTTTATCACATGTAACATTTTAATGTATTACTTCCATGGAGGAACTAACACAACAGGTCTTAATATCAACTTCCGGTTTCTGTTTAAAACTTTTGGAGGAACTCAAAGGAAAAGCGTTAATGAGACTTTTTATAGGTGTACTTTTTTATAGGAACGCAATTTTTTCAATGTGGGGCATGATGCCTGAGCCAACATGCTCTTTCTACAGCTTTCGCACAACTACACATTCAACATTCATACATCCGATCTCATCCATCAGTGGTCAATGTGGAGGTGTTGTTGTGTCTGGTGCTCCTCTACTGTGTGGTTAAGCATTATAAAATACTAGTCGTGTTCATGTTATGATATATAAAGCATGCTACATGAATCTACCCTTTACTTCTTTAACAAGAAGTTCTTTTATAGAATCAGAGAGTCTTGCTGTTTCTGTGCTGTTGTGCGGTGGAATCCACAATCTACCCACACGCATAGGATGGATGTAAGTAAACTGCAAAATGCAAAGTTTTATTAAGCAAAGAATAAGATATCAAGAACTAACAAAAAGAAAAGAACCATGCATACATCCTTCGTCAGAGTATTAAAAACAAAGACAATGCCAGCAATAATACTGCGTACGATATTTTTTGCATTGTTTGGTTTGTAGCTGAGTGAAGTCAAGAGAAGCAATCGAGCTGCATAGTTTTTCAATATTGAATAGTCAAGAGTTCGCTGAGAAGCTTCTTATTACATTTCGTATTATTGCATAGGTACACACCTTTACATGACAATTTTCATATAACAGATTGACGTAATTTACTTTGAATGAATGAAAACATTAATTTCTTCCTGATAATGATAGCATTTTTTATTCTCTCCACACTATTTGAATGAGAAGTATGAAATCAATGAGAAATGGCAATGATAATATAGTAAAACAAATATGAGGAGAAAATATTAAAAGCTCAAGTCATTGGTTTTGGTAATGAACTCTTGCGATAGCATGCCCAAAGTCAAGCAGCCGTATTTTCTTAAATGTTGTTCATGATCAGATCGTAATAAGTTTTATCAAAACTGTAGCTGCATTGTATGGTCAATGATAATAAAATGCCACAAACAGAACTGCATGCAAAATGAAAACTGAGTGAGTGAGTTATAAAATAGGAAGCTACCTAGGCATACCTACTTTCTTGGTTGTTGGACAATTAACTGGTGTGCTAAATGCAAAACTGTCAGCGAAAGACGATGGAGGATTGCATGGGGAACACAAACAACTAGAGATTCTGAGAATTCCATCTCCATTTTCATACTTTTTAGTTCTTACCCATCTTGATGAATTATGATTACCTCATCCTCAGTAAAGATAGGGGGAAAATACAACGACAGAGCTTTGAAGTAGATTGAAGTGTGAGTGAGTATAAAACTATGTACTTTTCATGACCATTGCAACTTACCATGCCCATTTCACTTAGGACAGGGCAGGGCAGAGTTCATCTCTGGAAACTGGAGATATGCAAAGAGGTGTACTTTTGCTAAGCTGGGCGGATGATGTAAAGAAAATGCAAAACGTTTATATGCGTATTTTTAGCATGCCATTTACTTACATTAATAAATCGTCAATTATTTTAAGTACCATAATCCCCCAAGAAAATTTATTGTCTAGTATTTTTCATTTTTTTACATTCTCTCTTTTCTATTTTTAATCTTGTCGTAGTTTGCTGAATATTCAAAGAGTAGCTTGGATATGTTAACATTCTTTGTCTGTTTTTCTTACAATTACCGACATTATTAAGGTAGCTACGAAAGTCGAGACAAGATACATTTCAATTTTAATTTTTTATCTTAAAGTTCCTGCGACTAAAATTACGACATAGTCATAACACGATAAAACGTTGCGTTATAAAGATAGATCCAGTATTAACAAGCTGTACATATATTTCCCATTACCATTGTTTTTATTACATTACCTATAATAATATAACCAAAGTTTAAACCCAAAAGTTTGCAGTGTGGAGAACAAAGAAAAGTACACATGGAACAGAAAACAACCACAAACAACTGCAAGGACACTTTTAGTGTCTAGGAATGTTCTGCTGCGCAAATAATATTTTTCAGACACAGAGATTAAAAGACTTCAAGAATACCAAAGAACCCAAAACCATCTTGGCGATAATAATATTTTCTCTATCGTCATAAAAATTAGAGTCAAAAGTAGTCCACCACCAAAAACTGTACATTTGTAGAACTATTGCTTATACAAACATATAAATTACCTATTCAGAGTTCACAAAATGTGATAAGCTAGCTGCCAACATCATGAAATTTATCATAAGTACATATACCCAAACCCGCCACCATAATTACCCATTATATTATTACTTCATTAAAATAGCAAATGAGAATGTTGCCCAAAACCCCGAAAATCCCGAAAAGAGGTTCCCTAAATCCTGAAAAGACTAAGAACTTAATTCTTTCCCCAATTACGTATAATGTATTCATATGAAATTCTAACATTATCCAGTTTAAAAAGTGAGTACAAAAAATATTAATCACATACTTTCTAATAAAATGATACAATAAAGGTTGAACACAAGATTCCCACCCCCACAAGTATAACAAACGTACAAATATACGCGTAGATTACCCTGCCCAGAAAATTATAACAAAAACGATTACCTATTCATAGTGCCCCACTATCCCTAACGCTAGAATCTACAACAGTCTCTTATATTTCATTTATCTATATTGATACTGGTGGTTTCGCAAGTTACTGTTATCATAACTAATTTCCATCCGCCCTATACTCTCTTCATAATAACTTGATTCTCTATCTTGGTCAAACCCTTCCGAAGAAGTCTCATTCACCTTACCTGTTTCTTTGCACCCTACAATACAATAATATATTACAATTATCCCCAAAGCTATTATAGTAAAACCCACTAGAAAAATAACTAGTCAGTCGACAATTCTCCTAACTAAACTAGGCCTATTCTCGTCATCTTCCAACCCTCCACCATCCAACTTTTTGGCGTCACCAAGCTGCGTCTCAATTAGCCCCATGGCATGTCCCTCCCCTCCTTCCCCATCGCTAATGCGCTTCATGACTCTGTATGGCTGAGCGTTTTGAACTTTACTGTATGTCGGGGATAAGTTTCCACCCCAGTTTCCCCAGGAGGGAGCCCTCCTTGGTTCGATGGATGCCGACCCTCCTGTCTGTGTCCCCTGGTCCGGCGCCGACGATATTGAGTACCGCAGTTGCCGTACAGCAGGGATACTACCACCAGCAGAATAAACGTTCTGACCCGTACCGGAAGTTGCAGGTGACGTGTTGTTGTTACTGAGACTCACCTGTTGTACTTGGCCTGGGAGAACTTGTACAGCAGAAGCATCGCCATTTGCTCCTTGATCCTCACTTGACTTCTCGTCTGCTTGTTTCTCTTCATCGGAAGCGGTGGACTCTGATACGGATTTGGAGGTCACGGTTTGTACAATCGAGCGTCCGACTTCATCCCCCTTGAAAAGCTGTCTGGCCGCCGCTGATCTAGGAGGAGGGGTCTGAATGTTTGGAGGTTGATCTCTAAAATGCGGAGTCGGTTCGGTGGGATCATTTCTACCAATGTCTTCAATTACAGGATCTAGGACCGCAGAAGTTCCATTGGAGGGTTGCTGTTTCTGTTGAATTTGCTCGGGAATGTGGAATGGATGTCGGATAGGCTGTGCTATAAATTGGCCCTGTGTTCCATAATTTGGATGAGGAACGGGATATTGTTGCTGAACGGGTCGTTGCTGTTGTTGTTGCTGCTGCTGCTGCAGTACCTGTTGGTACTCCGGTGGGAGTTGCCCATTAGCTTGAAGCTGTCGCAATAGCTGCTGTTGAAGTTGAAGGAATTGTTGTTGCAAGTACCACTGGCTATCTTGCCCTGGATTCAAGGGTTGACCCCGAACTGGCCCATCCTCCGTTGTGGTAACGTTTTCTATATGATCTCCGTCATCCCCATAATCTGGTGGAGGGGCTTCGGTAGTCGTTGTGCTTGTAGTTGTTGTAGTGGTGGTAGTGCTTTCGTCTCCTCCCGATCCCCATCCTCCGGGATTCTCGGTCGTGGTAGTGGTACTTTGTCCCCAACCTGGCTTCTCTGTGGTTGTTGTTGTTTCCCACCCCCATCCTGGTTTCTGAGTGGTTGTTGTAGTTTCCCACCCCCATCCTGGCTTCTGAGTAGTTGTTTCCCATCCCCATCCTGGCTTCTGAGTAGTTGTTTCCCATCCCCACCCTGGCTTCTGAGTGGTTGTCCATCCATTTTGTGGTGGCGGCGGTGTAGGTTCCCCCCATCCACCACCACTTTCTGGGGGTGGTGGTGGTCCGTACACTGGCGGTTGGTACTCGTAAGTTTCCGCATTCCTTAACCAAGGTGGAATATCAGGGTGCTTATACCTTCCACTGGAATAAAAATCAAGGTCATACTCCCCGTCATCATATCGAGAGCCTGTTCCCCATCTTCTTTTGCCGTCTTTCTTTTTCTTCTTTTTATCTCCGCTCAAAGTCTCAAAAGCGTCGTTATCAATCTTCCTCTTGAAGTACCTCCTACTGGGAAGGAATGCCTCTTTACCAATTTCTTGAACATCAGCAGGTTCGTCGTTTTGGAATCTGACTCGTGGTTCATCCTCTCTGCTGCTTCTTTCTTCGGCATCGAGAACTCGGGAGTTCCTTCTTCTGAATTGTCTATTTCTTCGGCCAACTGGAGAAATAGGTCGCGGAAGTAACTTTGGCTGGTCGAAAGGATCATACATGTATGGATCAGCATCAACAATTCCAGGAAGGATTTCTCCAGGGTAGCCTCCATCAAAATCTCGGTTTGCCCCAAACGCTCCAGTCCAAGTTTGCTGAGGAGGTGGAACTTGCCATGGATTTGGCTGTTGGTACGCAGGTGGACCATTTTGTGGGGGAGGTTGCTGTTGTTGGTTAGATGTATCGTTAATTAAAAGTTTGTACAAATTTAATAATCTGTTGTACATTTCCAAAACTTGAGTGGCATTCGACTGCTGTTGAGGCTGTTGTTGGGGTTGTTGTTGGAATTGCTGTTGGGGTTGCTGCTGGGGTTGTTGTTGGAATTGCTGTTGGGGTTGCTGCTGGGGTTGTTGTTGAAATTGCTGTTGGGGTTGTTGCTGGAATTGCTGTTGGGGTTGTTGTTGGAATTGCTGTTGGGGTTGCTGCTGGAATTGCTGTTGGGGTTGTTGTTGGAATTGCTGTTGGGGTTGCTGCTGGAATTGCTGTTGGGGTCGCTGGGCCTGTGGAGCTGTTTGATTCGCCCCAGTTTGAGTAATTGGATAAATTGTTGGATTGGGTTGGTTTTGTTGCTGATAAGGAGGTCTGTAGTAAACTGGAGGAGGGGTGGTTGTGGTTGTACTCGACTGACCCCATCCACTACTTTGAGTTGTGGTGGTGGTTTGCCCCCATCCGTTCTGTGGCTGTTCAGTTGGTTGAGTGTAGTACGCAGGTGCCAAGTATGCAGAATTCTGTTGTTGGATTGCTGCTGGCACTGCATTTTGAGAGGGCGCAGGAACTTGAAGTTGTTGCTGTGAAGGCTGTCCGAATTCCAACGCTTTTCCTTGACGGTTACCAGAAGTTTGATTTTGTGCTGGTTGACCAAAGCTAGCCTGCTGGGGTTGGGTTTGTTGTGGGGCTGGCTGTCCAAATGTCAACTGCTTCCCTTGAGGTCCTTGTTGCGGATTGCTTGGCTGACCGAAACTAGCTGGCTGTCCGTTGCTGGCTTGCTGTAGTTGACTTGGTTGCCCAAAACTGGGTTTGAGCTCGTGTGGTTGGCGTTGATTTCCATATGCAGGTGGAGGAGTTGTGGTAGTCGTTGTGGTCCACCCCCACCCTGGTTGTTGAGTGGTACTCCAACCCCATCCTGGAGCAGGTGTCGTGGTCCAGCCCCATCCACTATCAGTTTCATACGGATTCCTATACTGTCTGCGATAAAAGTCCTGGTAGGTCACTGGTCCCCTCAAAAATGGTGGAACTCCTCCCTCAGGAATGGCCGCATCCCTCAACATCATTGCGTATTCATGATAAGTCCTGGCTTGAGGTAATGGACTGTGAAAGGGATCCGGTGGGTAGTCCTCGTCAAAGTCTTCTTCCCTTGGCTGCTTTCTCCGACTTCCACCTCTGAACGCCTTTTTACCCACTTTTTTCCTTTTGGGAAGCACTACAGTGGAATCTTCCTCATCCTCATCACTTACCTCCCTGCTGATAAATCGGGGTGAAAACTCTCGCGAATCAAGGTCAAGGCAATTGGTCGCATTCACAGCGTTCACAAAGGGCCAAGGCAGTCCTCTGCAATCTCGTTTCCTCTTCTCCAGCTCATCATCGTCTTCATGGGTACTTTCTCGGTCAATCATGATTTCATTTGATCGGGAGTTTGTGTCGTCTTCAGAAGAGGATCGAATCGATTTTCTCACTTTGACTTCCACGTCCGTGTTCTCAGACGCCGCCGCATCCATAGGACGAATGGCGATACTTATTCTGCGCGATTCTTCTGCGTTGGGTCCTAGTTGCATCATTAAGTAACGTTCAAATAAGTTAATATTATATATTTGAACAATGCATTTCTATATACATTTCCATCGGCATCTACTGCTCCTTTAACTAGTCAGGTATGTCAACAGTTTTATATTTTATAAGTAGTTACGTTTTGTAAGAAACGGTACCGTAAGTCAGAGATTTAATTACCGTCATCATAATGATTACTTCGTTTTCGTCTCCTTCTGTAATTTGTACCACCCTTTGATGTATTTATTGCAGGCGGTTCTTGTTGAGTCATATTTTTTGGAGTCCACCCAGGAAAGATGAGTCTTGGTTTGAACGTTGTAGTCGATGCTGTGGTAGTTGTCAAAACATTCGCTGCAAAATTATTTGCAATTTTGTTGCTCTTTCATCAATTTGTCTTTCATGATCAGTGAAGGTCTTTACCTTTATTATTATTGTAACTGTTTCTAAAATCAGTCCCTTGAGTTCGTCGACTACTATCATCGTCATAATTGCAGTCATCATCATGACCATCATTGGATTCATGATACTGACCACTTTGACCCTTATTATTGTTAGCATTATTCGCATGATCAAAATTGTTAGTAATTTTAGCATTAGCATTACCTGCATTTTTCCCAACTTCATACTCGTAATTTGTGTGGGCCGACTTAAAAGTAACTTTTCCGGGTTCAGGATTCGCTTCGGCCGATGAAGATGGGACTAGGACGAGCACTGAAAGGAGTACTCCAAGCACTCCTCCCAGCCACAAATATCTTAATATACTCATAGTTTTAATATTTTAGCTCACATTTGGAGGAGTTGTGAATTTTTTAAAATGAATATGCAGCACTTTTTCTCTGCTGTGGCTAGAATTTAGGCCTAATGTCAAAAAGTCCAATTAAATCCGAAGCCGGCGCACTTTTATATCCCTACTTCCATTTGACAACTTTGAATAGGTAATTAGCCTGATGAAATCGATTGGAATTACAACAATTTAGAGGACAAAAAAATTAAAATCCAAAGCGATAAATCGCTTTCGCCACACACCAAAAAAATTTCTGGAATGCCCTATCTTATGGAATGGGGCGATGTGAAACAATGCCAAATCGAAAGCGTTCTCCAAGAATTCCAAACGCACACTAACAGCTTCCTCATTTGTTTCAGTGAAGTAATCTGAACTAGTTTTTAAAAAATGTAGTTCATCATCAACATCGCTTCTTTCTACGAAAAAAAACCAGAAGTAGGTATGCCAAGGAAAAATTATCACAAACAAATCCCCGTCTACATGTCTTTGTTGAAGCTGACTAATATATTTTACGAGCATGATAAATATTTTTTGGTGCAAGCCTGTGTGCAGTGCAGTATGGTCCACTTTATTTAAAACATAAATATTTTTTCGTCTTCCTTGCCTGAGAGAATTCATCGGAGCTAGACTACCTGAATTGGTTGGACATGGACAGCAAACTTGTTGATCATCACTATCATACAGTTTTGGAGTTTTACCTGGATTGCATCACAGAATTAAAAACTAAAACCAGCAACTAGTAAAGTAACCAAGTATTTTTTTAATGTGTGGGAGTGGACCGGTGAACAAGTCTCATCACCACCGTATCACCATCATAATCATCATCATCCCTGTTGAATGAATTTGTGTATTAGTAGAGCAGTAGGGAAAATGGTAGAATGGGTAATAATAATAAAAAGTGAATCTTCTTCGTACAAAGTACAAGCTCGTCACTAGCGATGAAGATTGCTTGTTGTTGTTACATAATGACTTCTGGTATTTAAATATTACGCACATATTTATGCATGCATTATGTTTTCATGCATGTTTGTGTACCTTTTAATTTGCAAAAATCAAGAACAAGCGTATCAAAGAGATGAACGTTGCGCGTCTGCTCTGTTTGATCACTGGTCAGGATAGACTGCAGACAGAGCGTCAGTCTCAGAGCGTATGCTTTTGTAGTTTTTTTTCAGTGACGTAACATCCCATTACTCTGCAAAATGCGAATGCAGCCCATATATACCTAGTTATATTTTTATGTGACTTAACCTGCTATAAACTAAAAAACGGAGTAGGTATTTGCTTGCTTGGTACTAAACAGAATTTGCTTTGCTTTTACATAATATTTATGATTAGAATGAAATGAATTCAGTTTCTTTTATGATTTCCTTGAGAAATTCTCCAATTGGGTCACTTGAGTAAGCAGAACAGGCACCGGAGTGGAACGCTACGGACCTCTTGACTTTAGTACGAGCAACGTCGGTCTAATGGAAAATGATGGAAATTGAAATTATATCGTAGAGGTAACTTTTTGGGAGAATACTAGTCCCAAAACAACTAAATCTTTGGATCCAAATTGGCGTTTCTTTAAATTATATGTATATCACCGACTACCAACCAACATGTGTTACCATAATATGTTAGTATGTTGGATTTTTTCTTGACAAATTAAAACTCATCATGATTCCTTGCATATTATGAGTACGGCAGGTTCTAGCACTTTGCGGAAATAAGATTTTTTGTCCAGCGAAATTAAGGTAAGGTTTGTCATGTCTGAAAATTTATAAACATGCTACACAAGTAATGTTGAATGTTTTAGTTAGATTTGGATACGTTGAAGGGGATGTTGGATATCATAATATGATATCATATCATCGTACTGGTATGGAACCTCATAAAGATGTGAACGAACTGATGCTTCAAGCTAAGAATCTTAATTTTTCAAATGTTCTCATGCTACTTAATTGCAAACCGTGGTTCTTTAAAGTAGAAAAAATTAAATGAAGCGTTTTAAAATTAATATTACTATTTATTAATTTTTAACCTGCAATAATGTTTTTGATTTTCTCACCCTCCTTCAAGTCAAATGTCTACACTACAAATTATTTCTATTTTTATGCTTTTTGTTCTCATTCGTACGGTGGGTGACTGCTACAAATTATGCTTAATTTGTACTTCATCCAGTATCAACTATCCAGCCATATTTGCAAGTTTTTAACAGTCAGGTAATAAAAATTGCACGATTATGACTTTATATGAATTCTCGTTACATTCTCGTTTCTTTTTTCTCGTAAATTGTCCATTTCAGCGAATTGAGCGAATGCACACAACTTCGCTTTTTAATTACAGGCAGGCTAGGAGTTAAGTTGTCCACTTGGTTCATAAATAACAATTTTCCACGATACCCTCAGTTATGTGGCTATTTTAGTTTTGTCGTGCTCAGATTGTATGCATTATGCTATTATGCACATGCAGAGTTCACATATATTTTTCCGAAAGAATTTTTGCGCTCGCTGCGCTGCGTTTATGTTAAACCAAAGATCAGATATATACATACATATTTGCTTATCCTAATTTCCTAAATTGTAAATATGTACCAACTCGCAAAAACTACAAACTGTGTGTTAAGTCAGCGTACACTACCTCCTTCGTTCCATTTTCATACACACACAACAACAGATAAACATGCGGCTATATTCATCGTCATCAGAGCATCGCTTATCAATTACTGTTATTTTGCTACGATGAATGACCTTGAGTCTTCCTCTGGGAATTCACTACTGCTTTCCTAAAAGATGATATTTACTGTACGATATTTATGTTTATAGTTCGGATTAAGCATGAGAACTTGTTGAGACGAGGATCCTGAAAAAATGTGAACATATACATACATACATACATAATTGCCTCTGCTTGTTAGGTTATCCTTCATGTCTCCAGAGACGACATTAGACTGGTTTAGTCAACATGCTGGTGGGTGTTCGTTCAACATCATTCTCTGATTCATCTCATGGCACGACTTAACCAGTTTTAATTTCCGGATTATCGTCTCGTAATCAACTTCTTTATACTCATACTTATGTGTGCTGGTTTATAGACCTTTAATTACGCGAGGTCCGTGTCAGCGTTGTGTTAGGAGGTGAGATCACCAAAACATGGAATTCTGAAATAATGATTCATTTTATAACATGCAAACGCAATGCTATTAATTTGTTACAGAATGGCACACATATCTCTAGCATTAAGTGGCATCATCAGAGATATGTATGCAAGTATATATATAATTATGTATGTATATATGTAATTTTCAGATGCACTTTCATTATGATTAAATATTATTTTATTGGTCTACGTACAAAGATAGTACTTGCTTCTTGCTTCACATGTAAAAATAATAACATGGCTAAAGAAAGCTTAAAATTACACTTGCTTTTTACCGAGAAGAGAATGTAAAGAAGTTTTCCCTGTATTTAATTTGAAATTAAATTGTGGATAATTTAACTTTGTTGAAATGGTGTAATTGTAAACATTTTCACGCACACGTCCACACGTGCTTATTTGCTTCTAACTTGTAATCGTCGCACATCTAACATTTCATTCACAAGATTCAAATTATAATTGCTCTCGTATAGCCCTTGAATTTTGTGTTTTGATCAAGCTTCCAACGAATCTATAAGAAGTACATAAAATAAAAGAAATGTCCATTTTTTGACGAGTCTGTATCATACGCTTAAATGGTTAAAGTAAAACTTTAACTTGACTGAATAGTTGCAATTGTAAATGGGGCAAACTGAAACCGTGCATCTTTACATGACTAATAATTATAATGAATCATTAGTATTGACAAATGACGAAGCGCTCCTAATTTACCCTCAATAACATGTACACAGGAGGAATCTATAAAATTAGAAATAGTGGCATACAAAATCCAAGGCACATAAACGTATTATAAGTATTTACAAACTCCATGAAAAACAGATAATATACATTACTTAGGTCAAAATGGAAATATTTTAATTTTAATATTATTATTATGTTCTTCCATCTTATATTAATGATGAACTATCCGAGAAGAACTATCAGACATCACAATTCACGATGCATATTATTGCAATTCCTCAAAAGATTCAACTCTTAATTCTGAATTTGAAGCATTAAAAACAAATATAATTACTCTAAATAAAGCTATACCTAACGCAGTGATAACTTCATAAACTTAAAAAAAGACATCATTTTTTAATTAAATTTTTTTATGAAAGTAAAATGTAAAAAAGCCTAAAGTCTGCTCTGAAGGTTTGAAAATTAAAACCTTTGTTTCAAGTTACGTTCCTTGCGCTCTGCAGAGCTTTTTTATTGTACGACTTCGACATAACCAGCAAGAAGACTTTACGACGCGCCAACATCAAAACTCCTGTTTGTTTTGAACTTCCCAATAATTTCCTTACTCACGGACCGTGTGTGTCGGTCAGTATGTTCGTGTGGACAAGAAGGGAAGTGTAAAAATACGTGTAACTAAACTAGAATCGGAAGATGTCCAGTTTTGTTGACGAAACTTGTGATTTTTAACGGGCCATTAAAGTGTTTAAATATTTGCAGCAGCAAACTATGTTGCTAGAACAAGTGGGGTGAACCCAGGAAGCTGTGCGATCAGAGATTTCTCGTGTAAAAATTGTCGACTTTAAATACCAACCAGCTGACTAATGTAAATTATTTCTGGAATCAGCTGATCAGCTCAAACTAGGGACTAGAAAGGTAAATTAAACTGGTAATGTTAAGTATTTCGTGTTTTAATTGCTTTGGTGTACCATATATGCTTGATTCTTTACTAAACACATTTCTCCTTTTTGTCGTAGATCTCAGAGTGAAAGGATTTCCGGCTGGCAACAACAAATTGGCAGAAATAGGAATTTATAACGTGCTTTAATTCATGCTTTAAAAGGCATCCCCCGTACACCTGTAAAATTATTGTGATCCTGGGCTAGTCCCCTGAAGAAGTTTTGCATTGCTTTCAAAATGATTAAAATGAAGACTGTAACACTTTTGGCAACTTTAGGAATATTCCAAATGTTCCTTTTCCAAATGGTAATTGGACAGCATCAGCAACAACAGCAACAACAACAGTATCAGTCAAGTGGAAATTCAGGAGAAGACTTCCCATCAACCTCAACTAGCCATGTTCCTGCTGACAGCGGTAACGGTAAATCGGATTCACAACGGGGATGGCATACTATTGAAGGCAAGATTAATGCTCCAGACAAGAAGCCATCCTACGAGTGGTTAACTCAAACTCAGATTATAGTTAACGGTGGAGAGCACGTTGGTCTTCTAAAGGACGACGGGACGTTCGTAGTTCATGGCCTTCCACCAGGCTCCTTTGTCATTGAAGTTGTGAATCCTCAGTACACTTATGAATCGGCTCGGATCGACATCACCACCAAAGGGAAACTGAGGGCGAGGAAGGTCAATTATATCCAGCCTGCATTGGTCACCCATTTGCCGTATCCTCTTAAGCTAAATCCCACAGGAGCTTATCGATACTTCATTCCTCGGGAACAGTGGCGATTGACGGATGTGATCTTTTCCCCAATGGTGCTGATGATGGTGTTGCCCTTGATCCTTATCGTTATCCTACCCAAGATGATGTCAGATCCAGAGACAAGGCGAGAAATGGAACAAGTTCAATTGCCTAAGTATGAAATGCCAGAGATGTCGGAAATGCTTACGTCATTCTTTGGTGGGGGCAGTAGTGAGTCAGAGCGTCGGGTTCAGAAATCAAAATCCAAGAAAAATAACTAGTGTATATCGTAGACTGTAGTTTCCTGTGTTTATTTATAATCAATAAAACCACTGTACCGCATTCCCCTCTTTCCTCTTCTGGCCTTTTGCTACACACGCATTTAGCTAATTTACTGATGTATGTAATAAGATGTAAAATGAATTTATAATGTAATGTAATAAACTACATTTTCCAATATTGTCGATGAGTGAAATCTGTAAAAACATCATTTTCATCAATGAATTGCATATAACTGGCTTGTTCATTAGTTTTATATGGTAGAAAATTTCGATTTCCAACAAAAAAAGTTGCGAAATAGACTGTCGTGCAGCGTTTAGTTTTCAAGTAATCATTAATAGTTTTATTGCCACGTTATTTTAGTTTCTTACTTTCTAAAACAGATTACTCCCGTGTGCTTAATATATATTTAAGGTAGTAAAATATTACCTCAGTACTTTAAGTAAAATCAAAATAGGTAATGATTGTTTAAATAATTTTTTGGTTAGCTGTCTTTTAGACGAACGAAGGTCTGTTCAATTTGAAATTAAAATAACAATATTATATCATCATCATCGACTGCTTATTCACATACAGTAGCTTTTGAGTACGTAAAAATCGTCTCACGATTATAGGCGTAAAAATATATTGATAAAGTTAAAATATATTTTTGAAGAATCCACTGCATTAAAATGGTTTAGCATAAAATATTTCGAATTAAAAAAAACTTACATACATACCAAGTCGTGAATCACAACACTGTGCTCTGTGCATTCACAATCGTTTATTTGTGTGACAATTTGCCACATGGTCACATTTTACAGTTTGTCTCACTACATTTAATGTACAGCACAAACTTACGTCTACTTGAGATTGCAACTATATTATGAAAGATATACATATAAGGTACATGATTCTATTCTGGATTGTAAGTGCGCATTCGTATCACTCATATTCACATTTTTTACAAAATAAAAATTATATACGGGATTTGATATGATACACGTCTTTTTCGATTTTCATGAAGATTTTAAAATCACTAACTAGTGATGATTGTTGCGTTTAAAAAAACTTGTATAAAGTTAGAAATTAAAAATAAGTATTGAGATTAGTTAAGTAATATGTAGTCAGTTCAAAGTGAATGAAGATGGATTGAATTCAGATGAGGCGTGATCTGGCTAAGTACTCTGCAAGAGTGTGAAGAACAAAAGCGTACTGGGAAGGAGATGAAACGAGGGCCATGCGCTGAGTTCGTAATTCACTGAGAAGCGTGTCACAGCGTAATTTCTACAGTTGGAAACAAAACATAAAGGTAATTGATTAAAACTACAGTTGGCGTTAGTACATTAAATCATCCTAAATGAAACTGCAGATTAACTTACGTGTCCAGAGTCTGCAGCATGCAAGAGCAGATCAGACAGTATCAGCACACCACTTCTTCCGGCACCTGTTCCGCAAAGAACTAATAACGGCGAGGCGTCGTTTAGCTTGCGTTGAATGGAGTTTACTTCTTCGAGGAAACCTATAAAAGTTAACAAGTGTATCCATAATGAGTATCGTTAACTAGAGATGATCAATGTCGAAAATAACATGAAGATTCTGAACAAAGGCTTACAAAGAAAGTGTTCTGTATGTATCGGCACATCATCCTTCCACTCATCCTCGTAAGGCAAAATCCACACCTTTCGTTGCTTTTTCTTCGGAAGATATACCAAATTGAATTCTCGGGCAATACTGGCACTTCCTCGTCTTTCTGTTTTACTTTCCATGACTTGAAACTGGATTTTATATAACACAAAATGAAAGTTTATGTGTAAAACGACTATAATATTGTTTCCCATATGCCAAGTTAATTTACAATTTAATTAATTGCTTACATCGTTGAGTGGTATAGCGGTTCCGTTTTCAGGGTAGAACAAAGCACTAGAATCTCTCTCAAGCACGGCTATAATTTTGATGTTTGTTTCCCAGATTAGCTGCCATATTGCAGGCGCATTACCAGCAAGTGGTATCTGACCAACAAAATATTTCCAGTCACGGCCACTAATATGAGCCTGGAAGTTAACAGATATGAAGTTATATACCTCGTTTTAAGATACTGCTATTTGGAACAATGTTAATGAAGTTATAGTTGTACTTACAAGTAATGGCGATGCGTTGACATAACCCAAGGGATTTTGCCTTGTAGGATGGAGACGAATTGCATTGTCTTCATATGGTAGAATTTCTGGACATCTACGTAAACATAAAAACATTATAAGATTCGTTAGCTTGTGTGTAGTCTATAGAGAAAATAAAACTCTGTAATAAATGTTAAAAAATACCTGTTGCGTTTAGCATTCTCTCTTCGTAAAGCTGTTGCAAAATTGGCGTTATTTTTCACTTTCGAGATGGCTTGGAACTCGCGAAGTATATTGGGGTCAATTGGTTTACCGAATAAATGCCCCGGCTTTAACACATTAAGGTAACAACCGTTTTATAATCATTCAGGTATATGAACGAGAAATTAAATAGGTAATTAGAAGGAAGTATAGCGTTTACCTTGCTTTCATTGTGTATCACTCCGCCATTGCTCTTCCTTGTCGCGTTGCCCTCTTTTAAGAGTCCATTCGTTTTTGGAACTGGCGTATGAACTGACTTGGTACTTGTGCCGTTTGCACCACCAGATAAGGCAACTGCACTTTTTTCTGTGACGGAAAGGTTATCCTTTCCATTTGGTATTTTGTGAACTTCAGCACTCACAATTGAAACTGCGGAAGAAACAGACCTGCTGCCACTTCCTCCGGATTGAATGTCCGTTGGGGGAACACGAGAAACTGAAGTACCCATTTTGATTGACTGACTTTGTTCTTTGGACACGAGTGTTGGGCTCTGACTTTCCGGCACAGTTGAAGACTTCGTCATATCCACTTTGGGAGGCAGGGTCGTGTTATTATTGTTAGTATTCCCACTGGTTCCAGGATAAGGAGGAGGTGGTTTAAATAAGTAGAGTTTTTCATCGGGAGGAGATGCGCTTGGCACATTTGCAACTGGTTCAGTACCCGGTGTACTATAGAATATGAAGAATACGTTTGTAATCAGCTTAACCACAATATGTAAATAGCATGTAGCTATCTTATCCCAACACAAAAGTTTATAGTTATGTCAGTTACGTTAACTTGGTATGAAATGAAATAACCTACTTGGAAAGTTTGGAGTCACGCAACTCTAAAGAATGAATTTGAGACACTATTTCATTTTGATAAATTGGCTCCTCTTGCTGTAATAAAAAAATGCCAAATTCAATAAAAGTTCAATTGTGTTCACTGAATACCTATACTAGTTTGTTTAAAAGATTTCTTAAAATATAGGTCACGGTCTGCAGCCTTACATCAATGGAAACTTTCCTCTGATTTTCATACAATGCTTCTGACGATGAATCCCCAACAGACACCACAGCCCCGTACTTGATTTGCACCGCAGTATTGTAGTCAGGCGCCTGACGATAAGCAGGCAGCAATGATTTCAACTGGTCATTATCCACATTGTTCGCCACGCTAACTTGCAACGGCAATGAACCAATACTGGCCAAATTCGTGCCTGCAACGCTATGCAATTGTGGCACTTGGCTCAACAGAGAACTGTCCAAGCGATTGCTTGATGCCCCAAGTCCAGTTCCGTTAACACTTGTCACAGAAGCGCTGCCACACAACTCCTGGAGCGATGGATTCACCGAATGACCACTTGCAATTCCAGCTTGGCTTTGATGTAATTGTTGTTGGAGTAAATGCAAGTTGAGACCGGATGAGCTCAAGTTTCCACCGCTGAATAAACTGGCAGTATTAACAGCATTGTTGTTTAGCGAGTACTGGCTACCAGCAATGCTTCTCGCAAGGCTTGCAGGTGCAATTAAATCAGGAGTTGCTCGCAATCCTACCAGTTGATTTGTTGAAGAAGATGAAATCGATGACTGTGCACCTTCCTAAAAAAGGAACAATATGAAATCTGCAAACTCTAAAACCAAGTATGCAAGTAGTGAATGAGCGAGGTGAGGTGAGTGAGTGAATGGTGATGTAGTGAAAAGGAAATTTGAGAAGGGCTCAAGTAAAATGAGGTTTATAGCTCCAGACAATTTAACGATGCAGCGAAAGGTAATTAAGATAGCAATAACGATACACATAATAAGTAATAATACTATAAGAATGAATGCTTCATATTACACACAAACTACATACTAATACTACTAGTTGTTCGTAACTGTAACATTATTATAAAAATTTTGGGCACATCATGCAAGCATGAAAAATGAAAACATCATATCATCATACCATGTTATCTGGCTGCGTTATCGTGTATGTACCATTAGCGGCGGCGGCGGCAGCACTACTGCTACTTCGTATATTTTCTGAACATGACTCCATGTGCTCCTTGAAAAACTTTTCTTGAAGAACACACATTTTCCGCACGTACTTTGCCACCTCGGCATCTGAAAACTGAAATTGTATGGGTCTTTGTGACTGAGACGTCTCTACAACAAACAAACGTTTATGTCCTACTATCGACTTAATATCTGCCCATCTAGAAACGCAAACAAAAAAGTAAAAGTGAGTGTTGCAATTTTTTAATATAAAAAGCTCCTATAGAACAAAGTGCACACACACTATACAAATTTATGTATGAAGATGAATGATGAAACAGTTTTTTTATGAAATAGGAGGTTTAAAACAAAATATGAAAAAAATAATAATAAAATAATAATAATATTTTAAAAATTACTTTCGTTTTTGTAGAACTCATGCCAAAAAAGTGTGTGTGCCTACCTGAACGCAGCGATGTGAGTCCAATCTCTTCGTCTTATCACTAAACCATTAGCTGATACGCAGATTAACACATCATTTCCACTATCATCTTTGGCTGGGTAGGTTTCTTGTCCGTAGCCGTCTAACTGTTGAGCTACCATTATGTAGTAAATCTCTGAGAGTGGAGGAGGAAACCCAATTAAGCTGCCGTATTGTCGTGCAACGGCTTCGTACAGTACGTCGATATTAATATCAGGAAATTTCTGCCCTGAAGTGAGATCCTGCGAAAGTAATTAATCATTTTTTGGGACCATTAGCAATGTGACATTTTTGTCATGTCATACATTGAATTTCATTGGTTCATAATTTTAACAGGACTAACTTTTGGTAAAATGGCAAAATCCCGCAAGTATTCGACAGTGTGACGCTCTGGGTCATAGTCACCAAACTCTGCTTGTAAACTATATGCTGCCAGTGAGATCGCCTGCTCAATGTTGCAGTTTAACTTGCCATCAATAATATCACTTTTGAGTTGTAAAAAATAATGATATCTAGAAAAAAGAAACAAGCCCATTTTGTAGGGCGAATCTTGTTGCGAGATTACAGTGCGAAAGAAAGTTTGTATAATAAAGCGTTGTTATCAATTTAGTGATGTTGTATACCTTGTCATTTCATCCTTGAGAACGGTCACATCCGAAACATAAAAAATGACACCTAAACTGAGCTGGGAATCTTGAGCATTCTTTTCCAGTTGCTTTTTTAACGGCTTATCTAATTCAACCCATCGCTGCCGTGGAGGTACTCCACGACTGATGTACCGCAGCCCAAAGAACTCAGGCTGGCCAAGAGAAATAAATAAAAAAGTGTGAATAAGAATTAATTATAGGCCAATGGGAGATATTTATCAAGTCAACCTTGATGAAGAATGCAAAAAGGTGTTTCTTCCGCATTGCCACATTCATGAGGCGAATAAATGAAATTAGCTAGTTTTCATGATCTTACCTGGTGAAGTCCTAGCCGTTGGGAAATATTGAGGAGACAGTCCCTCCCTGTGCTATCCGCATCCAGGGTGCATTCCATAATGCCATTGTCCAGAAGCTCCACCGAGATGACAAATGTGGATTTGGAAACGACATTGTACTGCTTGCTTGTCCTTTTCAGTATCTTCAAAGGCATTTACTCTGATTCGTTAAACCTAAAAATGGTTTCTTGTAGGACTGTCACCGGCCTGAAAATTAAGTAGTTTAGTTTTGTAGATTACTTTAAAAGTAATTCATGATCTGATTCATTCAAGCATCTATTGCGAAGTTTAAAATACAATATACGCGATATGTGAAATGGAAAATATGACCTTTCTGGACACTAAATAGCTGCACTTGCGTACTTGTGATGAAGACCAAATAAATCACAACAATCATTAATAGTGAGATGCTCTAGGCAAATTGCACTCGGAAAACATTATGAACGGTATTCTTTTATTACTTTGCGATTGCGACATGCAATCAGAAAACTACGGAGTAAGTTATTGTCAATTGTGTTTTCATATTATTAACTACCTATGCATATAATTTGCCAATATGGGCATGCTTCAGTAGTGCTAGGTGTACCTATTTAAGTTAAAACAGATTTTACAATAAGTAATAAAATTTTCAAAAGTTATGCAATTGCGCACGAGAGTGAGAGCTTTGTAAAGGTTACCCTTTTAATTAATTAACTTATATGAAATACAACCGTTCACATGAGCCATGCAGTTAGTACTACAATATCGGCAGCTTCAAATCATGTAAATATGAACTCTGTGAACGCTGAGCCCCATAATTTCCTGTTACGCTATTCAATAGCGAATCCCATAATTCATAATTACACACTGACGTGATTCATTGTCTCGGTTAAATTGATGGCGGCTTTTGACTTATTGTTCTTCATTGTCAATCGAGATGTGACGAGATCGTAGCGTGAGTAAAGTAAGTTCAGTGTTAGGTAAACATAAAAATAAAAGTGTGCTAGGCAATTCGAGCAAAATGTAATCAGCATCTTAAGCGCCATATTATTAAAATTGATTTATTTGACACATACCAAGTGTAAGCAAATTGGTTCTTCACTTTTATCCTCTTCAAATAAATCCAAATGTACACCCACTCCATTTTCCCATTCAATTGTGAAAAAAGCTTTTTGACTTTGACATCCAATTAGTGAAGAGGAGGACCAATGGTACAGCGAATGAATGGGGCATTGAGATACCAATTAAAAATATCATTAATTATCCGGCTAAACATTCTACCGGATTAATTTGTACATACAAACCTATTGCATTTATAGACAGCAGTTTTGCATGATATTAAAAAATCGAACAAGTTAACAATTTTCACTAGGTACAATTTCTTTCCAAGTGGAATTACCTCAATTTGATTTCGATTGACAATGGCACATACGCTAAACAACTTGTTGATGACAAGAATTTTAGGTCTATTATTAGCCAAAAAAATGTTTGTCATTTACATCTACCAGTAACACTTTTCGTCAGTTTAGATTTAGACTTCCTAACAGCATATATCACGCAGAGAGAAAATGGAGCTCATAATTTAAGCAATTGTCAAAATTGAAAACTGTGTCTAAGAATAAATTCAAAGTAATGTGTAGTAATGTTTGCATACACTATCGTATTAAATCTACTACGCCATTGTTCCATTTAGCCATACTACCCCACACGCGTGAGTATATTACGAGTAATCTGTAATGCAATGATAATATATTTTTTAACTTCCTTTATCTCCTCCATTACCCGATCCTCCCTCCCCGTCCCACCATACACAACATTAAAACTTATTATTATTGTGTTTATTGCCATCAAAACTTTTTTAATAGCATCAACAATAAGGTTGCGATGAAATATTTATATTTTTTATTCTCATTTCAAGATAACGTTCAATCCTACCGTTACGGTATATGATTCTTTTTTAAAGTAGCAGCGAGGGATCCAACAGCAGCAGCAATAAAAAATAGCATGGTTCAATGTATATTGCGGTAGTTGGCTAAAAAATTTTCATTCAAAAGAAAACCCGGTGGTGGTGATTGACATACAAAGTAGTATTTGTATCGTGTAATTCATCCTCTTTTGACTACAACAACAGCCAATAAACTAGATGCGCATAGCAGGGAGGACGGTCGTGGGAGTAAAAAATAAATTTTAACTTCTATACGAAAATAGGCATTCAATTGGGCATTAACTGTTTACATACCTAAATATAATCAAAAGCAGCATCATTCCATGCAATTAACTCCTACATTTCTCCTGCTCTCTACCTTTAAAAAATCTTCTTTAATAAAAAACAAACATTTGTGTCCAACGACGCATGAAAGTGAACAAACGCTCGCTGATGGGAGAAAAGTTGGGATTTAGACGTGTGTACGAAATTATACCAAACTTATTATTATGTTCAATACATCAAGTGTGCGTACCTACATGGATTAATCACAATAGTTTGAAAATTTTAAAATTTCCTACGTAGATTGTGCAAAAAAGCAAGAAAATATAAGCTGCACTTATCAAGGGTGAACAGTGTGCAACCATAAATCATTTAGGATTGTTTACCATTTTTATTCATCGCGTTTTGTTTACGGCGAGTTGCGCTCCACATTTAACAACACAGAATGAAAGGTATAATTTATGCTTACGTAGGTAGATATAAATTCGAAATTCGGTTCGTCGGATTACATATTATCTTAATATTTTATTCACGTTCATTTAACATTTATAGCACCTTTTACGATATCATAAACTCTTTACAGATCACAAGATTAATGTAGACACTAACTAACATTGTGCAACAACATTTCCAATTTACACCTAGATACACATTTCCTGTATTGTACACACCTAGATAGTAGTGGTCTCATGATTACTGTCAAAATCTCAGTAACATATGCTTCCAAAAACTATCTTATGCCTCATTCCATTACTCACAACGGAAAACACTTAGGTAGTGCGGTGTATGGAATGCGTACGCAGCAACAAATATTTGCCAATTCAATGAACCCGTATTTTGGAAACGTTGCTTTCCCGAAACAGAATAGACCGAATGCAATGCAGCCGGGATGAGTATATACCTGAGTCACCTCATTAATGATGATCATAGCTATTATATGATGATATTTCACTTCGTGAATTGACAAACTGTGTGCGCAATGTGCAATATAGGTCATCCAATTATTAATCACTCTTATATAATCCCACCGTTCCTATTCCAACTCGGTTATCCATCCGTAAATTATATCATCTTATGCACCTACATAAAACCGCTTTCTACTGATCGTACATCAAAAACGCATTTTTTGCATAATATCATTCTCTCAATTCACACATATGTATGCTCGCCAATAAAATGTCATGCCAGATTCGAGTGCATCTCTGTTATGCCATGTGCCATGTTTTGTATTAATTTTAGCACAAGCATTCAATTACATGGATTTTAAACAGCGTATTAAAATATGCGATCTTGTTTTACTTACCTAGTGCGGTTAGAGAAAGTTTAAGAAGAGATAGCGAACTTCCTTGTTTGCGTCAGAAATATTTACCAGAGAAGCGTAAGGCACTGTGTATATGTGTGTAGGTCGGAACTAACTGTGATAACTGCTTAATGGCCGAACTGACACTCACGTTAACTTCATTCCACAATAGATGTCAAACGTATAACGAAGGACCCCGGTTTGTGAGGTTACAAAAATTAGATTATAATTCAAATGAGTACACAGATCACTATAACTTTTGTGACGTGACGACGTAGTATTTAAAGTAAAATATGCATAGGTATCTTCCTTTCGCGTAAGTCTTTTGAATGTGACATTGGTTTTAAAAACTTTCTTTAAAAATAGAAACTTCAGACCAGACAAACATGAAATATTCCAGAATCTTTACTCGCATTTAACATTATTTACTTACGCAATAGAATCACAGGAAATGCGAGCTAAGAGTATCAACTTCACAGATGCAAAGCAATGAGTTAAAAAATGTTATAACTTCTCAATACGATTCGTTAAACAATGCGAAATATTTGGGTGAAAAGTCACTCATTATTGGCAGCACTCATTCCTGGTACACCAATCAATCCTCAGACTGAATTGCACCTGTCACGAAACCGTGTATCCTTATCTTTTCCTACACAAAAATTGAACTCTTTTGTATGACCTCCACTTGAACGTGTGTATTGAGTACCGAGATGATGAGTTAAAACAATATTAATTAACGTTACATTACATAACAATGAATTTAATAGAGCATCAATATCAGATAAAAAAATTTGAAAAAAATATAATAATAATATTGCAAAAGTGCACTTTAAAAGTTTACAAGTAGAGTCGTAACAATCGATGAGCAAGTTCAATATAATAATATATGTATGTTGTATGTGTGCATGTAAAGGGCTGCTGGGATTGAATATTGTTGTTGTGGGATGATTACTTATATATATGTATATTTCAACAATGCAGTTTGTAGAGAGCCAATAATACAATGAGCCAACAAACCAGAGCTAGAGAGGCTTCATTCACACACACATGTCTCCTCACAGTATTTTTTAAATGAAAGATGATCATCATGATGATGATATTATTTTACCAAGCATAAGCAAAGCGCTGCACATACAACACCAACAGGCACCTATTGCATACCTATGCCCTGCCCTGGTAATAAAGCGAAAGAGAGATGTTTTAAAAAGCTTCTTTTTACACATCTACTACTACTACCACTTGTTGTGGAGTAGAATGTGGTATTTTACAATGATGATTTTTGTGTTATGTGAATAATGTTTCATGTTTTGGTTGTAGGATTGGATTGGAGTTTTGTTCGTGTAGGCGCAGACAGGTTATCGTTCTCAATTCTCTCATTCTCTCTGCTTTTTGTAAATAGGCATCATCATCACCTCACCATATCATCATCCTGCATATTTCAAGCCGAAGCGAAATGCTATGATTTCATTGCATTTTTCGTTTTGACTAACATTTATATTCTCTCCCTTCTGCGCTGCGTCTCTGTATATTATTCACGATTTGAAGGAATGTGCAAGTTAAAAAACGAGTCACACACAATCACATCATCACAAACATTCGAAGCAGCTTCTTTTGTATCACCACCACCGCTCGAGTATATATACTTGTTATATACTAACTGCAACAAATGCCAATATATATCAGTCACAATTTTTAAAATATTGCCTTATGCTTTTTTAGACGCACTCACTGTGTGAAATGAGTATCCAGTTAAACATGCAAATTGCCAAGTTTCTCATCGTGCCTTGCAATTTCAAATTGCAATTCTCTCAAGAAAATTAAACATGGTCAGTGGTGTACGAACAACATGCAATGCAGCACAAAAAGCCATAATGCACAATGAACGCACAGTCAAGTCAGTTATCTTGATCCTGCTACTTGTGCGTACACTTTTGTGTTTAGTAAATAAGTAAACTGTTTTTTAAAAATATTTTATGCATATTATATTTTTTATAGTTCTGTAATGGTGATGACCTGTCAAACGTACCATTTATGTCTTTACCTGTCTGTACATATATCTATTATTTGTCACTAGTCACGTACTGCCTCGTGACAAAGCATTTACTGTAACTGTATGAAAATATCGTCATCATAGTAGGATTTCCTAGTTATAATTCTAGGTAATTAACAAACAGTTTAAGATTTTCATTGTTTCTCTTTCCTCTTTGCGTATTGCCTTATAATGTTTTATAATCTTTTTGGTGATATGGAAGAAAGATTGCATGGCGAAGCTTGAGTGGCATCACTACTGCAGTATATGTACTTGTGCATAAAGCAAAGCAACAAAGACCTATCATCGGGAAAGGTTTTTCCTATTTCAGGATTAGGAATAACGGAGGAGTAAGAATACAACAACCGATGATGCGTTTTCGATCTATAAGAGAAATGAATGCTTATTGCTTATGCTCCCAAAAAATACTGCAAACTGCAGACAAACAAAACGGACATTTCTTGCGACTATAAAGCCAATGTTATGCCATGCCTGCATGAAATTTGAAGCCGTGGAGTCGAGTCTTCATGGAACCAAAAAACCAAATGATGTCAACATTGTGAATTGGCTTGCTATTACTTTACTACAGACGTTACAACCGCAGAAGAAATAAAAGTTTTTAGCCAACTCACCGCATCATACTATGCCACTACCACTATTGCAAATAGTGTTATGTAGTATGCATACACATTTAAACTAGCAATTGATTTTTTAAACATACATTTACTTAAGTATTTAGGTTGATCAGTTTCCCAGTTTTTAATAAATCGATTTGAATTATATGCAAATATCTATGCAGTAATTGATAAGTGAACTACATCAACAGTTATGAAGTTAGCAGAAAGATGCCAAAAGCAGAGAAGCCCGGAATGAAACGTTATAAATATGACTCATTTATCTCGTTAAAGCGTAAATAATGTTATATTATTGTGGTAGCATGTAAATAAATGTATTGAAGTATATAGTTACATGCATTACATAGTGGACACCACACAAGAAATTCGTTTTTGGTTTATCTCAGTGAAACAGCCCATTTTACCTCCTACCTCCTCCATCATTCTTTCTCATTGACTGAAGCTCCAAGTTAGCATGTGGTGCGATAATTCTAGTAATCATTTTGATTGAACCATTTCCAGTGAGAAGAGAAGTCATGCAATCTCCCTATTTACTTAAGAATTGTCCATAAGAACACATAATCTTACGTCCACACAGTACACATGGCTGTAATTATATAGACAGGCATATATAGG
Organism: Sinella curviseta; assembly: GCA_004115045.4. NCBI lineage: Eukaryota > Metazoa > Arthropoda > Collembola > Entomobryomorpha > Entomobryidae > Sinella > Sinella curviseta. Next base: position 16,211,456 of record CM023202.3, on the reverse strand, counting down.
CATATTATGTACTATCTTTTTTGGTACTTTTAGCTGTTCCAGTTCTGAATCTGGACTCCACTCCAATTCCAAGTTACTATTCACTCAACCCAGGCAGGAAGACGATATAAATACATACATATATTTATATTCGTGTAATATAGTATATCACACAATTTTATACGTTTAACTCTTCTTCTTCCCATTCCATCCGATCGGGATCGACCATCCGAATGGTGTGTGTGCTACTTCAAGTCAAGGTCTTCATTTAGGTAAATACTTGCAACTTGGAGGAGTTTTGATTTGTATTGATATTAGAAGTAGAACAAAACTGGGGAGGATTCAATTTAGAGTTCAGTGTAATTTCATAGTAATTCTGCAATTCACATACAATTAAAGGATAACAACCACACAAGTTGTTAGATTGTGCACATTTACGCACAAACATCCCTACACGGGTTAATTAAAATGATTGTACAGTAAACGATCTGCATACAAGGTTAGATACCGAATTTATTAAGATTCTTTTTTCTGTTTTGAAGTATGTATGGCAAGTATATAGCCAATTAAAAGCTATTGTCGCCTCTATTACCATTAACTATCTCCCGTTAAATCGTTGTCAAAATTTTCCTTATTCCTTTTGCTTGTTGAACAAATTAGTGGTGCAGCTAACAGCTACATTATCCATAAATTATTAGATTTTTATAACATTTTTTTGCATAGTAAAAGACCATTCATGACGCTTCTCCAACGAATTGCGTTAAAAAGAATTTCCTTATAATAATTATACCACGTAAAGCTTGTAACTTAACTCGATTAAGGTGTGATAAGCACGAAAGCTTTGTCATGCGTCTATTTTCTAAACATTTTGACATTAAACTATATAATTAAAGGAAATGCACTATTTTTATGGTGCAACGTGAGACATAATTTTCATGATTATCATTGTTATCATTGGCCACATTATCGAGAATAAAATCGGCAGAAACGGTCGAATCATTAATTTCTAGACTCCTTTCCGAGCACTGGACCCTTATTTACTATTTTAGAGGGTGCCATGCAGGAATTAGTTTGTAATTACAGCTATAATTAATTTTTAATTGTTGCCAGTTTTATTTATTTATTTATTCAATGATGATGATCATCATCCGACGTGTGTGATTTTTGGATGATGGATGATGAAATGCGACGAGATGCAGAAAAACATGGAGCTGCAGTGAGCACAAAAGCGAAGGGGTTACCTGAAATTCGTTGGCCAGTGTGCTCACCTCAGCACTGCCTGCTGATCTCTTTTGTTTGCCATTTCCGCTCAGCCAAGTCATCCTGGTAGTTAGTTGGTTTTAATTGTTGCTTTCGAGTTAACGTGTATTCCATAACTTTAATCATTAAAATTAAACGTGTCATTAATCTACTGCGTTTGGTGGTGAAAATATAATTGTACAGTTGGTTAAATTTAAGCAAGCTTTTAACGTCAATTTCTTTGAATGGTAGGGAGGAAGATAATTAACTTGTACATACTATTATTGTAACTAACTTGTAATCATTAATGTTATTGTTGGGTGTTAGTTAGATTAGTTAAGAAATTATTTAATAGTTTGAGGATAATTGTGTTGTAAATGTTCTAGTTCTGATTTTGGATTTTGTTTAAATTTGAAGGTGGCTCTTGTTGAATGTTCGTCATCATGTCAAGTAGTGCAGACTCTTCGCCCATGCGATTTGGCAGTGGAAATGATTTAAACTTCGTTGGAACAGCCGCTGATCCAAATTTCACTGCGGAAATCTCTAACAAGATGCGTGTGCCTCGCAAAATTAGAGTTGGTAAGTGTTTTATCATAACTAGTGTTAACAAATTGTTGCACTTTCGTTACGCAGTTAATCGTCACTTCATTTAGATAAGTTACAGTGCGAAATTCATGCTAATAATAAGACCATTTATCAGCACTGTCTGGTGATCATAAATTATTATAATTTCGGTTATAAATGTTATCTTGTCGAACTACTCACTAGCATGTCGCAATGTAATTTTTCTTTTGTTTAATGAAAGGTGAAGATGACTAACTTGACCACTGCTATAATGGTCATTATTTTATTCCAGTACACTGTGCAAATGCATACGATGTGATTAGTTTGGCTTCGGTGTGAAAATATATTACGGGAATTCATTCATATTTCATATATAAAAAAATTTGTTTGACTTTACTTCTTTCTGGATCTCATACCATTCGTTACTTTCATTTGAATGTCAAATATTTTTGCGATGTACATACAATTAGTTAATTAAGAAATTATACATTATTTGACATCATCGTCGTAAATATTTGTGTTAAGGTGATTCCGGTGAAAACGATGATGTAAATTCGGGTTGGGGTCGACCCTCCCTCGGAACATCATCTGAAAAGTACTCAATGCAAGTTCCTGACAGAATTATTGTAACTGGTAAGTTGTAAGTTTCATTTTCGAATTGCTTTGTCCTTAGATAACTTGACATTTAGAATTTATTAAAGATACTCAAAGGAAAACATTATTTGTAAAAAAAATCTTACTGATTTTCGAACAAATCAGGGAAAGATCAACACGTTGGGACTAAAGCATTGCCAAGAGAGCTTCAGTTGGAGTCCACAGTGATGCCAATGCCTCCAGATCCAGAAACTATTCGCATACAAGTATGTAAACTTGAACAATTTCTTTAAAGTTCACATTTATCACAGTTAAAGTTTAGAAATAAAATAATTTATTAATGATTACTATGTTTGAATTAATTCAATGAATTTAGACACCACCAAGGCAGATCACTCTTCTCAACTCTCGCCCCGAGTCGTACATGTCTACAGATCCAGAAGATGATGGCGACACACTAATCGTGGAAAATGACAGGGCGCGGTTTGGCAACGATGTCCTTCCTAATGGAACAGTAATGATGTACCAGGATCGGAATAGCTTAGCCAGGAAGTAAGTTATGTTCAAAGTCAAAATATTTCAGATATTAGCGTTTCTTTAAATGTGCGACTTTTGCTAATGATCTGGTCTCGATTCCTGTGTTTATTTTTGCAGAAACAAACTAGATGCTGCTCTCATGCATCAGGGCGATATGAATGAAGAAATTGTTCATTTGCGAGAACAATTAAGTCGTATGAATCGGCGCGTATTAGCACTTGAAGAGGACGCCACAGATCGTAAAGAACGTGAACGTTATGTGGTCATGGTCAGCCTACTTTATGTTGCATTTAAGGCTGTTACTTGGCTCTTCCGCTCAGGCAATCATAATTAAAACTGTTTAGCTCTCGGCTGTTTATCACTTACAATTATTTCTTATTCAAAAATAAGGTTTTGTGATTTGCAAGAGTAGGATAAGTTTACAATGTTCAAAACAAATCCAAAATCAGATCGTATTTTCCTTCTCAGCTAATATGCTGTAATATTTTTGGACCCGGTTCGAATTGCTACTCTGATACTTAACCTCAACAAACAGGTTGAAAGGAACCGAATAATATTTGTGAGTCTTTACTTTACAGATTGCAAAGAAAGCTTCTCACTCATTGTCAATGTTGATATTAATATCTCTTGAAATTAAAAAGCAGTCATGTATTGTTTGCGTTGTTCTGTAAACAATCAAATTTTTTCAATACATAAACGTTCAATAAGTTTGTTTAGTAATTTTTCTCCCTTATTCAGCGATATCGTGATCCGTTGAGTTTTCGGTAGTTAAATTTTCAAGTCCAAAGAACCTTCAAGTTTCAAGTATGTTCACAAGCAACGTTGAAGAGAATTCATGACTTATCTTCACAGTCCACAGAACAGATTCATTTTCAACGATCAAAACGTGCTTAGTTTTATACTGGTAGGTTGAATCAAACTCAAGTTTACATAGATAAATAATATTCGTTCAATTTATTTCATATTTACTAGATACATGTCACTATAATAGTCAGCAGAGAATGATTAGTAAATTATTAGAAATAATTTTCGTACATTTTCTGTTTTATTGTATTGTGTTGTACTCGGACGGACGCTGAGTATAGTTGTATTGTTGACTACTATATTGGTGATAAAGTCAGGTCAATCACATCCAGAGCGGAAAGTTTTAAGCGTTAATTGTAATTATATTGTAGCGTTATACATTTAAGTAGGTAGAATGATCCATGTATTTTACAATACAAGAAATATGTGTACAAGTAAACAAATCTGTTAAATATTTTGAAAAAAATGTTAGTTTGATCACAGATTTAAACCTTTTCAAAGACTTACTTAGTTTATAATGATAATATTGTGTATACATAATTTATGTTTAATTAAAGTTAAACAAATTATGTTATTTGTAAGAACAGTTAAGACAAAACAACTATTATGTATCACGCCTTTCCCATGCCACACTCGGCCAGAATCGTAATAAATGTAACGAATAGTTTGCTATTAAACGATGGTGAATATTTTAATTGGCAATCTTGTTCATACTTTTGCTGACAATATTTGTATGTAAATCATTGTACAATTGTATAAGTAACATAATGAGCATAATTATCACTTAATGAGCACCTACATATTGGCATATGAGAGATGTACAGTTTGGAATCCTATTTTCTACGTACTGGAATAGAGTAATTAGTTGGTCAGTTACGACAATTTAAATCTCTGCCGATAAGATAACAATAGTCCTTCAAAGTTATAATGCCTTATTCTTTTTTTACTTTTCTTTGACTAGAATAATCCTGCCCCCTGTTATCTCTGGAAATTAACGACAATTCGACGTAATATTTTTAAATGGGCTTTGTGCACGTGCTCTTTACTAGTCCTAGCTTAACAATTTCGTCAGTGAAAGTGTTGTACCAGTAAAACTTTTAGTACTTGTAGTGTAGTGTGTAGTTGCAGTTAGTTGAATATAACTTTCGGGAACTTATCGATCTTCTATATAATTCAGTCAGAACTTATCAGTCACTTTCCTTACGATGGAGTCGGAGGATACATTTCAAATCGAGAATAAAAGGTTGAACGAAGGAATAAATAAGAAGGATGCGTTCAAGAACTATAAAATTGATGACTACGCATTTCTAGACGAGCTGGAAGGTCGAAGTCCCTGTCCTGAATGTTGCAAATCTCGGAAATTCTTTTGCTACACTTGCTACACAGTCATGCCTCCACTCGAAGGAAAGCTACCCAAAGTTAAGGTGGATTTCTAACTTGAATTGAATTATAAAAGTTTGCATTTACAAGGCAAGGAGAAAATTTTGCCGATTTAGCGGGTATTATAGTAATTCGATTCCCGTTTAATTTATTCCAGCTTCCTATCAAGATAGACATTATCAAGCACCCTCAAGAAATTGATGGCAAAAGCACCGCAATCCATGGCTGCATTTTAGCCCCGGAAGACGTCAAAATTTACACTTACCCCAACCTTCCTGATACTGAAAAGGTTTTTTACTTGCTCCTTATTGATATATTAGTAAAAATTGTTATGAAATTCATTATTTTTGACATTTTATTTTAAATGTGCATGCCAGGGGGTGTTGGTATTCCCTTCTGACGATGCCGAAGATGCGGTGGATTTTATGAAGCGAGTGAGCGAGGAAAACGATGGTGCTTTTCCTTATGACCGTATCATCTTTGTGGATTCTACGTGGAATCAGACAAACAAAATTCGGCAGGACCCGAAAATTTGCAGTAATAATACTTTATTTTATGAAAAGGATAAAAACTATTTATCATTTAATATAAATTCTTGTTTACTAACTATTCAAAATTTGCTTCTCTGCAGATCTACCTAAGATAAAGCTGAACGGAATTGAGTCACTATTTTGGCGCTATCAACGAGGGAATCCCATTACTTTTCTTGCAACAATCGAGGCAGTTTACTACATGAATATGATTTACCATAAACAATTTGTCTCAGAAAATTACAATGGGGAGTACGATAATCTGCTCTTTTTCTTTCGCTACATGTTTAACAAAATTAGGCAGCTGTACGACCCAAAGTCCTTAAAAGCTTATGCCACGCGCCCTTATCTTAGAGAGTAGTCATTTGACATGACTTTATTTCCCTTGTTCTCTCTGTTTTTTATATTTTAGAGCACGGAAATATATTGACAAATTGATTTATTATGTTTTTGATACATTTGCCTTTTTATTAAGTAGAGTAGGTAATTGTACAAGAATGCAAAAGTGTAATAAATTGATGAATTTATAAAAGACAAATTACATTGATAAGTGTTGGCCTGCAGAATAAAATTATATATTTTTAATGTAGCATATCGTTTATTAAAATATACAGCATCAATAGGCACGATCAACACTTAAATCTATTTTCCTATTGTTCTATAAATTGCGGACATTTCGTCTCGGTTTAATGGCTTGAGATCAAATCCTTTGAGAGCCGGCTTTCCCTCTAAATCTTTTATTACATCCATCTTCTTCTTCAAATTGTCGCGCAGCGTATTAATTTCTTTATCCAGCCTGTCCTGATCTGAAATTTTAGCAAAATATTAATACGGACTCTATGATTTTTGATTATTGAACTGTAAGTATGTCACGCTACAACATGGTTATTATTTTGATATCTCTCACTGCTGACCTTTCTTTAAAATATCTTCTACTGATTCCGTCTCCAATTTGAAAAAGGTATTTCCCATTACAATCCAGGATTTCTTGTCCCCTTTTGTTTTAAGATGACGCAATGCCTCTCGATTCCCATTTCGCGTTCTGTCCAGATCTATAATAGTTTGTCGATCAGTAAGGATATCTTCTGCGGCTTCCTCCAGATCCGTCAGACACGTGACAATTTTGGAAGTGTCCATTTTTATGCGCTCCTCTCTTTCGTGAATTTGTAAACGTGATCTATCTACAACGAAGAAAATTCTCTCCTAAACCTAATTTCCTTTCGTTTATCTTTGCACTTCCGCTTACTGGCTTCCCTCCGTCGGACCGTGACTTCTCTTTCGATTCTCTCAGGTTGTGTTTCGACAGCTGCAGAATCAAACGGACCAAAATGAGTAATTCTAGCAGCTTTTGCCTCTTTTGCATTTCCAAGGCCCAGCTTGTTTCGTTTCAAAATGGTTTTCACAGGAAACTTGTGACCTGCTCCCTCAGGCCCTAAGCCGCTATTCTTGTCCCAGCCACTTTTCACCATCAACTGAAATCCTTTGTTTGACTCGGGGATTCCAAAGTGAACTTTGTCACTTCCAAACTCGGCTGTACTCACTAAATGCGCGATTGACCTTTCATGTTCATCTGTTGTGCTTTCGTAATTTATTTTGCAACTTTCACAGTATTTATATGAAGAAGTTGCATTATCTTCTTGGCCATTATTTTGGGTTATCACGTCACCATCGCCGTCCTCATTTTGCTGTTGGTTTCTACTTTGCTGTTCAAAATAGCACTTTATCCATTCTGCTAATAAACTGCATACAGCATCTTGGCGCATCTTCGTAGCCAAACACAAAGCGGTTTGACCTTTCTTATCTTCCAAGTTCCAATTTGCCCCAATTTGGAGGAGTACGGAAACGCACTCCAAGGATCCTGCGCAACTTGCTGACATCAGCATGGTCCACCCATACTCATCTACTGAATCTATATCAACTTCGGTTTTAAAATGCTCGAGGACTTCTTCTAAAGCATTGTGGTCGTTGGATTCACAGTAAAAGAATAAGCGTGAAAGCTTTGGAAGTGTTTTTACAACTTCACGCGTTTTACTTCGTGTGGCCACTTGATTGTTACTACAATGGGAAGAGGATGAAGGTGCTGCTGGCAGTTGATCTGTATGAGCGTTTGATGTTGATGGCAAATTTATAATTTCTTCGTATGCTTTTCGAGCCTCCTCTCCATTCAGAGTGCCGGTATTCTTGGAATATTCTTGTATCAGTGGCTTGTTTCTGTCAGTCTCTTCGTGCAAGCTGGGCCCTTGGACGAACCTTTTCAATGGAAACATTGTATCTGCACCCAATGGCATGCAAAATGGATACACTTACAATAATTCTCGACTGGTGAGGAGGTCGGAGGAGGGATGATGATGATAACCTTTATTAGCCTAGCTTGTCTAGAGGAAGATGGCGGAGGGTCAGCCTGAGCCTTTTCGGGATCAGAACATCTACTGGGGTTTGAGGTGGGCGTCGGTGGAATCCACCAGGTGCATTTCTATGGTTGCTTTCAACAAGAAAGAGTTGGAGGTGGTTAGCCTTCTTTTCTTCGAGCGTTTGATCGATATTCCAAGAATCCAATAAGCAGTCAGAGTCAAGTCAGATATCCAACACACAGGATGTATAATACGGCTACCTACAATTTTAAATAAAAAACAGAACCAAGTACATTTATTAATTTGTACATTTAACTCTCATACATCCCCCTACAATAACTGATAATTATTCCAACAAGCGTGGCATAAAATATAATTAAGATTAAATATCAGAGATTCACTGAAAATGGCGGACAAAGAAAAGGAGGACAGCGCAGGCTCTGACGCTGGTAGTGTTGATACGAATGAGTCAGATACGCCAGAAAACAGTTCCGAAGAAAAAAAGCGAAGGTCATCCTATGGCTTTGATGAATATCAGTTCGAGACTACAGTTTTGGACGACACTGAAGATGGTTCGTATAACTCCGGCATTGAATCAAATATGACACAACAAAATACAAGCTAGCGTAATGACCTATGACCTTTTTATCCCATGTATTCAGCCCTCGTTAAAGCCGAACAAGATGCCCAGTTTGACGCGGAGAGGTTCATTGAAATGGCCAGGCTAAAAACAGGAGACTACTCCAAAATAGACCTAGTGCGAATGGCGAGCACAACGGGAGGCCTACCGTTGGACGACACCATGGTGGAACCTGTCCTCATTCCCGAAGACACGGAAGAAAGGAGTGAAGCCGTTCGTGCTATTTACGGCCCCGACATGAAGCCCGAGTCAGAACCATTCAAAGATCCAGTAAGCGCGTTGGAGCCGACAGAGGAAGAGAAAAACGCTCCGGATCGTGTTCAGAGCCCTCCAAACTTATACGAAGCGCTGCAATCCAACTTTTTGAAGTCGAATTATGTATGGTTCTTAATTATTGTTCATTAACTGAATATTTTTCACTATAATTTATATAAATGAATTCATTTAATTAATTCACAAGAAAACATCCATGTATCGACTCTTTTTGTTGGGCACTCACGATGAAAACCTGACGCATTTCATTGAATGGAACAGGGATCTCGTTGAGTACATCAACTCCCAATCGTACACCGAGCCGTTACAAGGCGTACTTTGCGTCTACGAGTATTACTACATTCATGTTATAGAGGTAATTTGCTCGTCATTTCCCAATTAGCTTGTAAATATAAGCAATTTTAAATACCCTTAAAATCAATGGACTGGCTAAGAGACGTCCAACAGATTGGGGTGTTAAGCGACGTCTCAGTGTCAGCTTAGTCGTTCTCCATTTAAGTAATGACTGTGAGTTAAAATGTAAAGTAATGAAAAATTATTTTTGCAACGGCAGGGTTCAGAGGATAACTTAATGAAACTAATGCAAAAATATGCGAACGACTTGGAGCCCTCTGGTTACGAGTGGGATTTGAGATTTCATTACAAATCTGAAAGATACTCGGCTCGGGAACACGTCAGATTCCACACCGTTCAATCTTGGGTTCTTGGAATATTCCGAATTCGAGAGGTACACAGATCAACACTAACTAATTACTGTATTCGTCATTTAATTTATTTTATAGTGAGACACACGCATCTTCTAAGCCATTTTATGCACTTCACTCACACTAGTCTATATAAATATACCAATATTTTGCTTACGTATTTTAAATTATACAAATTACCTTGTGGCTTTCAACAGTTGAGTTATCAGTTATCCTGATTGGTTTTGCAACTGCTTGCTGTTTAATTAAAGTTGTAGCAAATCGCGTCACCTCTTCACCACACGCTGCACAGTTTACTAAGCTCACACCAACAATGTGTGCCGTCAGCCGTGTGCTATTTATTACCAACAACTAAATACACTGCTTTTCCACACGTTGTTTTTAAATCATCTCACTACGCTACGTTAATTAATTAAATTAGATAAAAATCGGCGAACGCAAAGCTTTGTTGTTAGTCAAGTTCGCGATGCAAATGTATATAAACAAATCGTAAAAAAAGTTGTTTTGTATTCTGGCATCTCTCCCTACTTTCCAACTTGAGTATCGAATTGCCCCTTTGGATTCACTTCAACTGCAGTGCATCGCGACTTCCGTCGACAGCAATTTAATGATGACGACAACTAATCCTATAATCAATCTAATGGCGTATATAATATGATTAATGATGAATAAGTGGTGAAAGAAGCTATAAAGTATATCAAGCAAAATGTTTCATGCAGAAATGTTTTTGGGTTCATGATTCAGAGGCAGTTGTCAACGTGGAGGGGTGAAAAGGTGTTTCCGAACAAAATGCACTACGGCGACATTCCTGCTGGAGGGTTCAGAGAAAAGTACTTTCATTTCCTTAGACAATGCATGGTCATGGTATTCACATACAATCGAATGGCTCCAACAGGGGTATGCATAGCTAACAACATGATCTTACTGCTTTTTAATCAAACTTGCAACAAAATAAGTATTAAGTTTGTTTTAACTTTTGTTGTACACTTTAATAGTTTAACCCGACACCTGAAAACAATGAGGAATTTACGGCTCAAGTTAAGAAAACTATTGAAAGGGCAAAAATCCAGCGGTTCAAGAGCTTGGGAAAGGTCGTAGCTCCAATAACCTTCATACAATACGTTCTGGATCACAAGGATAATCCTAAACTTAAGATTCGGTCCATTAGAGAGCATTTGGAACTCTTTGGAAGTACTCCGCCATACATTTCTTCGTCGAACACGGAATGGCCACCTCCAGGAAGAATTGCCCCTTACGATTAATCGTGATTACACGAAGAAGAACACTCACATTTTTAGAGATGCGATATGCGAGAAATGAACGGAAGATTAGCTACGTAGCATGTAAATTTTCGCTTTCGTTAATACTTGTATTTTACATTTACATGTTGTAAAAATATCAATTATTTCTATAATTCCCGATACGAAAAGTACAAAACTTACAGCAAACGTTATCAAAATGATTACATTACATTATTTGGCTACATCATCTTCACATTCTAGACACCATCATGAGTATTTACCTAAATTACGATATAATATACTGTACATACACATTGCAAAAATAGGAAACATTCTTGAATCAGAATGCATCCAAACCAAAACTAATTAATACCTTACTTATCACTATCATCTTGCAGTCGTGAATTTTGAAACACAAATCGAACATCTAAACTAATCTAAACAAGTCAAGGACAATACAAGCGGCTCTTAGCAAGTTTTTAGCTTGCTTGATAAATAAAATATTTTTTCTCAATCAGGTTTAAAATTCTCTGTATACTTACGTATAGTATAATATTACATTACACCGATAAAAATACAATGATTAAATTAGGTTATGCACAAATAACTGCGCTAGTGGATGTAGTGCTGGTGGCTTGTGAATTTTCAGACACGGAAATTTGTGATTGCTGTGACATTAGGTTTTGACTTTGGGATTGTGACAAGGTGTCATTCTCATCTTTCGGCTTGGGTCGGCGGAACAGCAATACATGTGGTTCTGAAATCAACAATTTGGATTAAAAAATCGCGATATTAATACATGTATTATAAAATGTATTTCATTTCATAAGATATGATGACATATGGGTAAATATGTCATGAAAAGCAAATGTCTTCATACCTGGAGAATGGAATAAATAATGAACCCATCCTGGACTTTGCTGGACACCAAGATTCCTCCATTCTGTTTCGCTCAGTAGATGAGTTCGCGGAACGATCCTTGCCAAGTCAGGAGGTAGAATGACATGTCTACATACACAAACCATAAAAAATACCATGATTTTATTTTATTTGTAATTAACCCAACTTATTCCAACATGGCAAGTGTATACATACCTAATTTCATCAATTAATCATCAATTAAACTAACCTGTATTCATACACGGCGTCGCAATACCTTTCCGAGTACTGAATGTCGTCTGCTGGCATATTGTGAACTTTGCTAGACTGGACTATGACCTACTAGCCTTTGACACCGACACTCACCACACACCTGTCACTCAATTAATGATCTATAATTGAGATCGAAACATCAACAATTTAAAAAACTAAACTGACCTAAACTAAAGTGGATGACCAGCCAAAGCTTGATCGCACTGATAACACAGCTGCAATTATAACGCAATGTCAGTCTTAATTAAAACTCACCAATTTAAGAGATAAAGGGAAGTGCAATTTGGAAGTGCTTATCCAGTAATCAGTGAGATCACTATTTTAAAATAATGAGCAATTAAAAAAGTTAAAATCTGTTTTGGAACAGTTTGCATGGAGGGCACAAAGCAGAGAAGCGGGGTTTGTTTGTTTGCTGCTCCGAGCGAGCTCTTTTTTTCATGAGCTTTCCGACTGTTCACCTGTGCCAAAAGATAAACATGGGCTGGTTTCGCGGGCGAGTGTTCAGCTGCTTCGCACGCTCCACCAATTCACTCCACTTTTGAAAGCACGTTGCTGCGATGCTAACGTAAAAACACACACATGTGTGCATACATTGTTTTTGTCAGTTCACTTGTGTGACTTGCAGTCTGAATTGCGATTCAGCAAGAGAGAATCGACGAATTTTTCTGATTTTACGAATTTCCTTATCTCTGGCTTAATTGGCGATTTTAATTAGTCATTAATCATCAGCAGAACACAATTTGTTTTTGGATTTCGTCAACTAATTTACACCTGTGAATTAAATTTGTAAATAGCTAACACGTTTTTTAACTGTCAACCAAGCGTGTGGTGCTGAGTCAGCAAGAAATTAAGGCTTAAGGTAATTATTACCATTTTTATTAAAAATTAAAATCTTTTGCTTGTTATTTTTTGTCAGTGTTGATGATACTATATGTAATATGGTAGAAGTAGGATGGAACTGGGTTCGTGATTCATTTTCACTAAATGGGTGCGACGAACTAGATAATTAGTGTTTTTAATTTGTAAATGTTTTTATTTTAAATACCATTTCAGGGTCTCTTAATCTCTTATTGGACGTCTCTCATCTCCTCATCCCTTCTAATGGCGTCGGCCACGGACTCCTTACCGTTATCACTTAGCAGGACGGATAGTCCTCACGAGCCGTCTGGTCTGCTGACATGCATGACCTGTCGCGTAGGATTCCGTGACGGTGATCTGCAGAGAGAGCACTACAAGTCAGACTGGCACCGGTACAATCTCAAGCGGAAAATTGTCCAGCTTCCGCCAGTGACCGTGGAAAACTTCGCCGATCGTGTTGCCGCACAAGAGGCAATGCAAGCTGATTCTAACAAAGATACTTCTCAGTATTGTACAATTTGCAAGAAGTCGTTTGGGAACGAAAAGGCCTTTCACAGTCATATCATTTCCAAGAAGCATGCTGCGATGGTCAAAGAAGTTTCCATGCAAGACAGCAAAGTGGAATCCAAACCGCAGGAAGCAGCTCTTTCAAATTATTTGAAAACGAAGTGCTCTGTCAGTGAAGGAGCTGATTCTCCTAAGGCTTCGTCAACTAGGAGCCCTGTGGCTGGAAAGAAATTGCAGGAATCGCCAGGACCGATCATGAAGGCTGCATTTATTGGGAAGGGAAACAGGTTGGGATCTGCGAAGGAAATCGAAGCTGGTATGGACGTTGACGAGGATGATGATGACGATTCTTGGGAAGAAATTGAAGGAATCCCTATTCCAGTAACATGCTGTTTCTTCTGCAATTACGAAAGTCGGGACATTGAAGCCAACCTCGAGCATATGAGTTCTAACCATTCGTTTTTCGTTCCTGATATGGAATATTGTGTTGATATCGAGGGATTAATGGAATACTTGGGAAGTAAAGTCGGCGAGGGAATGATGTGTTTGTGGTGTAATGAGAAAGGGCGACAATTTTACGATGTTTTAGCAGTTCAGGTATAAAACTATATATAATTATACCGTTAATACGGTTCAGGGTTAGTGAAGCACGCGCTGAAAATTTATATTTTGATTGCAGCAACACATGAGAGATAAAGGTCACTGTAAAATGATTCACGATGCAGACGCGGCTTTCGAGTACAGTGACTTTTACGACTACAGGTCAAGCTATCCAGAAGGTGTTGAAAGTGTTAATCCAGAGGAAATTTATCAGCCAGAAGTTCTTCAATTCAATGATCAAATGCAACTTGTACTACCATCCGGCAAGGCTTTAGGTCACAGAGCGTTGAAAGTTTACTACAGGTTAGCCTATTTAAATGCAACATAAAATTTCGTAGATTTAGTTCTTACTTACAAGGATTTTCACTTTGTTAGTCTAAGGATTAATCTTTTCATGTGTCAATTTTTTAACGTTTCTGGTTATTCTCGTATAGGCAATATGTTCGACCTGGCAGTCAGTTCGTGGCTCAGAGGAAAGAAATTCGAAGGAACAAAATTCTCTCCCAGTACAAAGCCATTGGATATGACCAAACTACTCTTGCCGTCGCACAACAGTAAGTGACTTATGTTTTAATCAGTTTAAAGAAATCAAAGTCATTTGTTAAAGCGCAAGTTGCTAATTTGTTATTACGTGTTTGCTTGTAGGAAATACCGGGATCAGAAGTACATCAAAATGGTCAAAGACAAGTACTCGCAGAAAGTGTCAACCAGGGGCAATAAAACACTCCAAACACATTTCAGATGTCAAGTTATGTTTTAGTTGTGCGGCCCAGGTGGTATGGTATTTGGATTCACTCTGCCTCAACAATTACAACAAAGCCTTGCTTGAAATCGCTTCACGGTTTTTTGTTTTATTCAACGATCAAGGTCAGAGCCGTATATTCTCCCGTATTTGTGATTTCACCGTGTATTTCGCATAGTGATTTGTACAAGTTTAGTTTATAAGTTCTGTAACAGGAAATTACAAAAATGCATCGTCATATTAAACAAAATCTGAATAAAAGCCGGGCGGTTATTAAAACTATAAATAGTAGACTTTCTTAGCGTTATTCTTCCTTTTCATGTACCCATTTGCATACGTTAGTCCATAATTTTATTGTGGCACTTGAAGTTAGATAATTATGTGAGCCGGAATATCAGTGGTGTTAACGTTAACTTCCAAACGATTTGCTAGAGTAGGTAATTATTTTGGTTTTCGTTTTGTAAAAAAATATAGGAATATTTATTACTTCCGATTTTGTCATAAAAACAATCATCTGTCTATTTTCGGCTAAAATCCTTAGAAAATGAAAACTGCAATCTTGTATAACCGTGTTTCAGCCGACACGACAATAAATAAATTAGGGCTATATAGGATTATCTGACTATCAAAGCCTGGTTCGTTAATTATTTGCCTCACTTATCCCTGCTACTGCTGCCTTCTGCGGCGTCTTCGGTCCAGCCGAATTTTTCTGTCAAAAGTGATAGTTGCATATCATTTCCATTTTTCTCAGCGTTTTTGCGAGCTACAAATAATTGCCGTGCATGTTTTTCATCTCTTGTGTCTAGCTTCTTTACGTTGAACGTAAGGCTGTGCCTGCAACGTTCAAACAAGTATACGTACATATTTTAAAACAGCGCTTTCAAGTATTTTATTTTAAACTTATGTAGCAAAAAAGGCCAGAATCATTACTTAAACGCTGTATAATGGAAGAAAGCTCCCAGCAGCATTACAAGGACGGCACCTCCGGCAACCCAGTAATTCGACACTCGCTTAACCCCTTTTATTCCATAGTACGGTTTACTTCTGTCAAAATTCTCAGATGTTTTATCCCGCATGCTCCACAAAGACTCGTCCTTCCATCTATATCGGAAGAAAAAACACATCCCTTAAATTAAAACGAACTAATCACTTAAACTCATTCATGATGACTCAATCAGCAATAATTTCCTCACGTTCTATAATATGGGGCATCAGTCTCAACTTTTAAGTTTGACCCATTCCGTATCCTGGACCTCTCCAGGAAATGCAAGTCTGAGTCGTAAATGTGGCGTCTCTCTCGCCGGCTTAAAACTGAATAGGCCTCGTAGATTTCCACAAACTTGTCCTGTTGAGCAGGATCATTTGGATGGAGGTCGGGATGATGTGCTTTGGAGAGTGACAGGAAGGCTTCTTTCACCTCTTTTTCTGTGCAGTTTTGTTTCAGTCCAAGTGTTTCATAGTGGTTCTGGCTCTGCAATCCTGACCTTTACTCAAGATAGATTGCACGTTAGAGTTAATTCCAAAACAGTGTTTAGCGTAATTGAGAATCTGCATAATGTATGTCACACTGTCACATTCGTACTTCTTTTCTGCTGGCATATTTCACCTTCAAAGTGTCGTCTTCTTAAGTACAATTAACTAACTGACTTTCTTCTTTCATTTGCATTAGAAAATAAAGACTATATGGTAGTATTTACTGAGCAAAACATCTTGCCAAAACTATGTATTGGAAAACTGTCGCCGAATGAGTAGCCGTCGAAGACTGAGATATACTTATAATTAACTGCCGAATAATTATCTATGATGATACAGAAATTTTGACAGGAATGTAGTGTAGGACCGTGTCTTGATAAGTTTTTGAACACATTGATAAACTGATTGATATAAAACTAAAATGGAAAAATGAAAGTTTGAACTTATCATTGATGTCTTTGGCAAAAATCTAATGTATTGATGCATTTTGCTGGTCTGTCCCCCCTATCAGATGATGAACAGATGTTCTATGCATGATAACATGGCATCTCTCTCGGTCGGTAATTGCAGAATGCCCCACTTTATTATTCTGTGATGTCGGTGACCGGACGCCGGAGACCTTTTTCTGACAAAATTGCCCATAGTGTCAGTTTAGTAACTAATTGCGAGTTAATTTAATGGACTAGGTACTTAATTCCCTAATTGTAGTAATTAGTTGAAGCTGTATATCTGTTTAATTGGGGATTAGAGTGGCTATGCTTGCTCAGCTCATCAGTGATCATCTCAAAAGTCAAAAGCAATAAAATGCAATGCAATGGACAAAGACAGATCAAAATCAATCGCTATTTTCATTTTCCGTCGTTCTTTTCCTTGCACGCCCATTCCTTTCGTGCTGATGATGACTCGACTTTCACTTTTCAATGAAATCTTGAGCGTTCCGTGAAAATGGATGTGGATGTTTCGGACTCGAACATTTAGATTGTCATGCAAGAAAAAATAGCGCAAGATAATGGCAGCTGCATTAATGAATTATCTCTATCTTAAGTAAATATAAGTGTAAATGGTAGCGAATCGTATGCGAAATGTTAGCCTGATCAAAGAATTAATTAATTGGTTCTTCACTTTGCTATCCCATTATACCCATTGTCAATAGACTACTGTGAGAGTTTCTAGAAAACAAGAAGAGTTAAATGTTGTCGAAGAAGCCAAAGGCACAAATAGTTCCTACCTAATATATCATTTCAATTTTAAGCCATGCGATGTGTCATGAACTTGGACTGGAAGTTTGAACCTGTTTGGTGTTCTCCTTCAAACGAAGGTGATAGTTTTTTTGTTGATCATGTTTATTTGCTGTTTTTTTATGAAATGATGGAGTGACTGAACGATTAACCAAAGACTTTGGTCCAAAGTGAAGGGCAAGGACATCGGCAATAAATAATATTTCATGTTCCATTTAATTTCATTTTTGTTTGGTTTGGAGTTTCGGTTGAGTTGAGACATGACAAGCAGAAAAAAAGAAGTCTGCGTCGGTATTAATTATGCCAACATCATTTTCATAAATAAGAAGTACACGTACAACTTGTGAAGTTGCAAGTTGTACGAAAATATGTCATGTCATTTCTATGTACTATGCACACTGCTTATGAAACGATGACAAATGTCCTCTGGGTATTTATTGTCTGGGTGGCCAGATAATCTAAGCAATAAGGTCTCCTCACGGCTTGTTATGACTTTGTGATTGATTGGGTTCATTTTTACTTTTGCATTTAATCTTATCTTATGGCGATTAAAACATTTTCGGTTATTGTTTTTGTTTGTACCATTGTACCATCCAAATCCAATTTGGTTATTTTTCCATTCCAAACGTACGTCAGTCATTTCGTCCAAAGTTTCAGCCCTATGAACTATGTACCGGCCGGGCCGGATATGAATTTTGTGGTTTGTTTGCCTGTATGCATTATCCATTCAATCCATCCAATGCTCTAAAGTAAGAAGGAAAGTTACGGTATAATTATGTGAATCTTGTTGAATTCATGGGTGCAGAGTCTGCACTGTAGACTAGACTGGAATATGGAGCTCGTTGAATGAAAATTGTTTTCCTTATAAGACACACGCAGCAAGCAGTAGTGCACCCAATGCCGGTGTTGGTAATGGTAAGCGATAAGATAAACTTTTCCTTAAAAATAAAATAATGCGAACGTTTCCATCGCCTATAATAAAATGACCATTGGCCACGTGAGAGAGCTTGTTTGTATCGAAAATGAAAGGAAGGATTTCAGTTGCAATAGCTTCAAGTGTAAATTTTTTATAGTAGTACATAGTTGATAATGGAAAATTCTGAACCTCACCTACTTACATAGGTAATTTTGTTATGACACAGAAAATAGCAAGTATCTTTTGATGAAGCCTGCAGAGATTAATGGATTATTATGTTGAAATACATGCATGCATATATATGTACATGCGTCCTATATGATAATATCCGTTCTTGTTGATTTTCCGTTACATGTATATGCATATGTGTACTACGTAAAACTAACTTAAACTTGTTTTCTATTTTAGTTGCATATTATTTTGCTCTTGTCTAAAAAATTATGATGATGCATGCATGCACGTCGCGTGGCACTCTGTGGCACCATCCTCTATTCCCATTCCAATGCACACAGCCATCATCGTGTCGTCTGTTTTAAAACCTTCTCCATGATCCTGTTCCAAATCACATGTACCAGTACCACATGCTGAGACTATGCTTTTCCTTCACAATAAGGGCATCATGATCACAATCCCACAAACCACATGTAATACTCCTACCAAAGATCATACCAGCAGACAAGAAAAAAAGACAATACTTTTGCACATACAGATGGACTTCGATCACACCGACAAAACAATACTCTATAAATCCAGATACTAGTTCAGTTTATCTTTTATACCCTTGGATGTTGATGTGCGAAGGTTAACGCGAGAGAAATCACATCAAATCATCATCTAAGAAAGTTGCATGCAAAAATCAAACTTGGTACTGGACCTTATCATTTTTGTGCACAAGAAAAACGAAAATAATATCGTACATCACTGCCTTTTACATTTGCAGCAACGCTGCTAACTCGACGCAGCGCAAAAAACATAATAGTCCATAGTGGGATGATCCAAGCAATTCTGGTAGTCCTTCAAAATCATCCCCGTTCTCGTTTGGAAGTATCTTAGACTGGTGAGCTCTGGCTCTTGGAACCATGCACTATTAGGCGATAAGAAATCCACCAAAATATCCAGCAGTATATTTGTACGTACATCATCATCATCATATTTTAATCGCTATATTCTCTGCTATCAAACGCACACACTATTGACTGCTGGTGCTAATGTTTTTTACTTGTATTTGTACATCACGGCCATGACAAGAGTGAAGAGGTGGTCTTTCCTATTGTGATTTTTTTACCTTATTACTCTTACAAACTACAGTGCCATAATGATGACTATAACATGAATGACTATTCTGTCTGTGGATAACTATACATGATATATTATAACAAGGAAATTTACCTCTAGTATAAAAACTCTTGGAACACGAAAACTACGTGTTAGCAGCTCAGCCTCCTTATATATCTTTCATGTGAAATGAATGGAAAAATATTACCCATAAACATCATATAAACGGTAAACTATAATAATAATACCATGAGAAATTTAATATATGCCAAGGTTTGCATTTCATCGCACAGTGGTCCATTCATGGCGTTATTATTATAATGCGTAACCCATTTTTATTTCTCAGCAGCTCTAGTCGGCAAAGTCGGCATCCTCATCATCGACAACAACAAGTAGTAGTCTTACTTATTTGCTAAAAGTTTTGTTGCTATCCAAAGTCAAATGTGACAGTGTGATGATAATTCCAATCGACTATATCGGCACATTGGGGCAACGAGTGATTTCTCTACTGTGAAGATAGTAAAAAGTTCTCCGCATCATCATCGTCCGATCGGTTGCATTTCTTTCCTGGATACTGCGACTGATTGTTGCGTGATTGCAGAAGGCATCATCATCGCGAATGATAATGGTGGCTGCATGATTAATGCGAGATTATAATATATGCAATCTCAACCCTGGCTTTCCTGTAGCTGTTTGTCAGTTGTCGTTTTTCATGGACAGTTAGCTGTTGTAGCAGAGGAGACGCAGCAGAGAAAGTGTAAATTTGCGTTGCATAATTTTTATTTGTATATATACATCCTATACAAAGTTTTTTTATATCAAGCAAATAGTTTGTTCTAATTTTCTAATTACGATTTTTTTATATATTTTTGCAGAAATTTTTCATGGTCCACTTTCCATTCATTGTGAATCGGTGCTACTGAGAAAAAATAGTTGAATAATAATATATTTTGAAGTTCTTCTGTTTATATCATTAAAGCACAAAGCTCAATTATTCGAAAAGATAATCCTTATCATTCTATTATCTCGACGTAGTCGACATTTTATATAATATTAAGTTTGGGCAAGAGGTCCCACTCTTTAATACGCTTTTTTTGTTTAAGCAGCACATAATCGTTCATTGCCTCCACACACAAATATTCACGAATATTTACTTTTTCGTCTTGATCATATTTTCCAAAAGACTGCAGCAGCAAATTGTAACTTGCTACGCACAAGAGTCTTTCCCTTTGATTGGGGGCAAAGTAAGGTTTTCTTAATATTTTTTTTAGATTTATACCATTCCTCAACAGTAAGCCAGTCAATAGTAGCTAGTCTTTGTTTTCTCTATTCGCGAATTTGTCGCTGAAAAAAAACAATTGCATAGGTGCAAAATATATTGGCCACAAGCATCATGGGCTACATGTCCTATATCCGATTAGCCCCTAAAGGGGTCAATCGGGGAATTTTCTCCACACAGAAGATTAATACTCCTTACTACGTACGGAAATATTCAAAACAAGTTGATTACAAACCAATCAGAAGTGTGCTGGTTGCAAATAGAGGTAAGCAACGCCACGAAATTGCTCCTTAGGATGGTGTGAGCCGTGTAGTTATTTGATGTGCATTTTTCATACAATTTTTTATGGACCACAATGCTTAATTTCTTCCAGGTGAAATTGCCATTCGAGTGTTTCGAGCATGCAGCGAATTGGGTATCCGTTCTGTGGGCATTTATTCCGAACAGGACAAAATGCACATGCATCGACAAAAGGCCGACGAGTCGTACTTAATTGGAAAAGGCTTGGAGCCCGTCCAGGCATACTTAAATATACCAGAAATCGTACAAATCGCAAAGGTAAGTCATATATATGCAAGCAATTAACAATTTCAATGTCATAATATTGTGACTGAGAATAACAACTAGCTAATATGTATTTAATTTTGATACTTGTAGGATAATCATGTTGATGCTATTCATCCTGGATATGGTTTCCTTTCTGAAAGATCAGACTTTGCCCAAGCCGTGCAAGATGCAGGCCTTCGATTCATTGGCCCACGTCCTGAGGTAGTTAAGCAAATGGGAGATAAAGTTGCTGCCAGAGAAGCTGCAATTGCCGCAGGTTAGTTTCCGTCAAAATTGTTTGACTGACAAAACCCCAGGATGAAATTAGCTTCCAGATTCTTGATTCTTACACTTCAAAATTGTCCGTTTCTTTTTAGGAGTTCCCATTGTACCTGGTACTGATAGGCCTGTCACAACAACAGAAGAAGCAGTACATTTTTGCAAGGAATATGGACTTCCAGTGATTTTTAAAGCGGCATACGGTATGCTTGTTTCTTCGTTTTAATTCTGGCTGGAATGTTTTCAAAACCGATGAATATTCATATATGATTTTTGTATTACAGGGGGAGGTGGTCGTGGAATGAGAGTAGTACGAAAAATGGAGGTAACCAGTTGTGCTTATGATATATTGCATTTACTATCATTAAAAAACTCATGCTTATCTCATGCTTTTGTATGTAACTGATTTGTTAACAGGAAGTCGCAGAGATGTTTAAATTAGCGTCTTCGGAGGCCAAAGCTGCTTTTGGAGATGGATCAATGTTTATTGAAAAGTTCATTGAAAGGCCACGTCACATTGAAGTGCAACTTTTAGGAGATCAAGCTGGAAACGTTGTACATTTATACGAAAGAGATTGCTCTGTTCAAAGAAGGCACCAGAAAGTTGTTGAAATTGCTCCTGCTCCCAATTTGGATCCTGCCGTATGTACAAAACGGATTACATATATCTATTGTCACCCATATTTTATGTTTCATGACCTTACAAGTTACAATTTAACGCTTTTCAACAGGTTCGTGACAGGATGACTGCCGATGCCGTAAAACTCGCCAGACATGTAGGATATTCCAATGCAGGAACCGTTGAGTATCTTTTGGACAGCAAAGGAGACTATTACTTCATTGAAGTGAATGCTAGACTTCAAGTAGAGCACACTGTCAGCGAAGAAATCACAGGGTAAATATATATATATTTTGTGCCATTATAATGCAAATTATGCTTTGGTTCAGTGTATGGTACCAGAATACAATACAGGTAGACATGATTTGAATACAAGTTTATTGCTTCATTTTTAGAATCGATTTGGTGCAATCTCAAATAAAAATCGCGGAAGGCATGACATTGCCAGAACTCGGATTAACACAAGAAAATATTCAAATAGACGGTAGCAGCATTCAATGTCGTGTTACCACAGAGGATCCTGCTAAAAGTTTCCAGCCGGACACTGGACGAATTGAAGTATTCAGGAGTGGAGAGGGAATGGGTATCCGTCTTGATGGAGCGTCCGCATTTGCTGGAGCCATCATTTCACCATACTATGACTCACTCCTTGTAAAGGTCATTTCTCATGCAAATGACTTGCCTTCGTCAGCTGCCAAAATCAACCGCGCACTTAGAGAATTCAGAGTTCGTGGAGTAAAAACCAACATTCCATTCTTGCTCAATGTATTGGAAAACCAAAAGTTTCTCAATGGAACATTAGACACTTACTTTATCGATGAGCATCCTGAGCTCTTCCAATTCATGCCTAGTCAAAACAGAGCGCAAAAGCTATTGAACTATTTGGGAACGGTTCTGGTAAATGGCCCTTCCACGCCCTTGGCCACGGGTCTTATGCCAGCTGAGGTTGTTCCAGTGGCTCCCGAGACTCCACATGAGAATCCACCAGAAGGACTCCGCTCCGTTCTGCAACGTGAAGGCCCTGCCGGTTTTGCTAAGGCGGTCCGAGCAAACAAGGGTCTCTTGTTCATGGACACCACATTCAGAGATGCTCATCAGTCTCTTTTAGCCACGAGAGTGAGAACGTTTGATCTCTTGAAGATATCCCCATTTGTTGCTCACCGATTTAATAATCTTTACAGTATGGAAAATTGGGGAGGGTAAGCAAATAAAAATTCAACAAGACTCATGAGAAACAAGTGATTATGTATACTTTTCAATGAAAACTCATTTATATAGAGCTACATTTGACGTAGCAATGAGGTTCCTACACGAGTGCCCCTGGGAGCGACTTGAAGACATGAGGAAATTAATGCCCAACATTCCATTCCAAATGTTGCTTCGTGGTGCAAATGCTGTTGGATACACAAACTACCCGGACAATGCTGTATTCCAGTAAGATTTAACGATACCCAACAGTGTCCCGAATATTGCTGACTTTTCACTTTAAGCTAATTGTACTGAAGTCTAATTGGTCCATAATTTGTCTTATAGATTTTGCGACTTGGCAGTAAAGAGCGGTATGGACATTTTCCGTGTCTTTGATTCCTTGAACTATCTTCCCAACTTGATTTTGGGAATGGAGGCTGCAGGAAAAGCGGGAGGTGTTGTTGAAGCTGCCATTTCGTACACTGGAGATGTTTCTAACCCAGAAAAGACAAAGTACGACCTAAAGTACTACCTAAACTTAGCCGATGAACTTATTAAGGCAGGAACTCACGTGCTCTGTATCAAGGTAATGTCCTACATGGTTATTATGGTATACCCAATGATTGCTTGGTTTCTTAATTATTTATTCCTCTGATTCCGATCATAGGACATGGCCGGATTATTGAAGCCACAGGCCGCCAACATTCTCATTTCCGCTTTACGAGACCGTCACCCAGACGTTCCAATCCATGTCCACACTCACGATACTTCAGGTGCTGGTGTTGCCTCAATGATTGAATGTGCTAGGGCAGGCGCAGACGTTGTTGATGTTGCTGTTGACTCCATGTCTGGAATGACATCTCAACCCTCAATGGGTGCCCTTGTTGCCTCTCTCCAAAACACTCCACATGACACGAAACTGAAACTGGAGGATGTTAGCCAGTATTCTTCTTACTGGGAACAAGCTCGTAATCTGTACGCTCCATTCGAGTGCACCACCACCATGAAGTCTGGAAACGCTGATGTATACATTAACGAAATTCCGGGTGGTCAGTACACAAATTTGCAATTCCAAGCGTACTCACTTGGTTTAGGGGCACAGTTTGGCAAAGTCAAAGAAGCTTACGCTGAAGCCAACCAATTGTTAGGAGATATCATCAAGGTATGGGAACACTTTTGTTTTTCCAGCGCTTCTTTATGTCGACGAATGATTGGATTGTACATTGACATTGATTACGAGGATTTTTCCTTATACTATGACTGCGAATATACTTACGTGTTTCTTATTAGGTGACACCGTCTTCTAAAGTGGTCGGAGACTTTGCACAGTTCATGGCGCAAAACAAATTATCTGGTCAGGATGTAATGGACAAGGCTGAAGAGTTGAGTTTCCCGAAATCAGTAGTTGAGTTCATGCAAGGCAGTATTGGTCAACCTCATGGAGGATTCCCAGAACCTCTGCGTTCAAAGGTTCCTATAAATGTTTCGTTTTCTGATTTTTTAGTATTCCCCAGTATCACAGTTGTTGAATTTCCCTTTCGACTTGCATTTAGATTTTGAAAGGTCTTCCCCCAATTGAGGGACGTCCTGGCGAGCAACTTCCGGCCTTTGATTTTGTGAAAACAAAAGAAGAGCTCCTCGAAAAATTTGGTCCTCGGGTTAAGGACACGGATGTCATGAGTTATGCCATGTATCCTCAAGTAGCAACGGAGTTCTTTGAGTTCAGAGATGACTTTGGACCAGTAGATAAGCTAGAAACTAGAGTATTTTTAGTGGGCCCTAAAGTTGGTGAGGAATTTGAAGTGACCATTGCGAAGGGAAAAACTCTTCACTTCAAGACGCTGGCGGTTGCTGCTGACTTGACGAAGAATGGTGAACGGGAAGTTTTCTTTGAACTGAATGGTCAATTGAGGTCTGTTTTTATCAAGGACAAGACTGCAGCAAAGGTACGAAAAAATACGCATCCTAATAATAATTACATAAAAGTTTATTCAAAATTTCCTTTAGAAATAACCTCACATTTTTTTATTTTAAATTAAAGGAACTGCATCTTCATCCCAAGGCTGAAAAGAAGGACAAAAGTCAAATCGGAGCGCCTATGCCAGGTTCCGTGGTAGAAGTGCGTGTTAAGGAAGGAGATAAGGTCGAAAAGGGTACTGCATTGGTCGTGTTGTCTGCCATGAAAATGGAAATGATTGTACAGGCTCCCCTCACCGGAATCGTTAAGAAAATACATGTAGACAAAGGAATGAAACTTGAAGGAGAGGACTTGATTCTAACGATGGAATAATTTTAAGTGATGATGATGATAATCTAAAAAAGACCATGTGTTAATGCTTGCTCATTGTCTTCCATTTAATGTGAAATGAACAGGTGCTCTGAAAAAATGAAATTATCATGCATGCCTATAATCATAATACCTACTTAATGTTAGAAATGATTAAAAAGATTGATTTTAAATGTAGTTTAAATGTAGTTAATGTACAAACAGTGTATCTTTATACAAGACATTTAAAAAGTGCATAAAATCGAATGTTGCCAAAAAAAAATATTAGTTAAGCTCAGTCCAATCCAGTCAGTTAACTCAAACATATATTAGCTTGTCTCCCTAAGTCTGTGATTTCCTGAACATAGCCGGTTGTTTCAACGTGTTGTGTATGTATAGTTAAATGAGATAGGCTTGTGTACTTGAGTGATATTGAGGGTGTTCTTTCTAAGAATAAAAAAACTATCTCTTCTAGTTAGTGCAACAAGATTCAATCTTGTAGAAAACCGTACTATAGTACTATCCATGTTGCCATCTTGCCTACTTCGATATTATTTTACAGAGATGAAAATATTATTTTTAGCTCTTTTGTAGCAACAACTGGAAAAATATTGTAAAGGTCAATAGGTCGATATTTAAAAAATAAAAAAGTATTACAAGCTTACAGCTACAATATTTACGTCATGTTTTCATTTTTTATTATCAGTTACGTGGTAAATTATCCACTAATTACGTTCATTGCAAAGAGCATCTAAAACTAGTTTCGCTTTTTTGGAATATGTACCAATCAGATACATTGCAATCTTGCATGGAATCATTAGCATAACAGATTAAGCTCGCTTACACAAGCTAATCACAATGATCCGCCTTGCAAATTATGATGATTTGTCGAATTCAAGGTCATTCCAAGTCGATACCGCGATATTCATGTATGCATTATGTAGTTTGTACTTCTTGTTTTTATAAAAATAACACAATTTCATATACAAGAAATTTAATATTGGATTTGCGAGGGCTTGTCAGTGATTGCATTAGGGATATTGCTAATGTGCATAATGTGCACTGCATGCAGCAGTTTTAACTCATCTTTCATTTTCGCCGATGCTGAAATGACCAAGGTTTTACACCGGTTTTTCCCTATTACTCATTAATAATTAAGATCAGTTCACATCCATTTTGCTAGGTGCGTGTGTAAAGTGTACGTAGTCTCTACTAAAAAGTTGTTGGAATATTGGATAAAGTGTGAGCAATGCTCACTGAGCATTGCCAATCTAAAACTAACTGATGGATAATGATACGAATACGATCGTACGACAGAGATATGTTGTATGTGATTATCATTAATTTTTTATATATACTTGCACTCGTTGTTCCAATAGTTCCAAATAATGTTTACCTAATCCATTTTGTTTGTACATGTTTGACATAAGTAGTAGATTAATTACTACCCGATGAACGAATTCCCTTTTCACTACGTACGTACAACTTACCATCAACCATACACGCAACGCAAGTTTTAAGCTGGTATTGTTGGTAACTCGTTTTGGCCAACTGCGAGAACTGTGTAGTTTAGCCTGGCTCTGGAATAAATTATTACAATTTCCAGCAAACTGCAATACTAAAGCCATTCCCGGAAAAGTGATCATCATCAATATGTTTTTCGCTGAATATGAAAAATTGAGCATGTTATGCTATCATCATCGGAAGATACAGTGGGCTCATAATCAACTCATTCTGTAGATTCATAAATTAATGCATCTTTCTTCTCAAGTTCCATAATTTATTTTGCAGTCCAGTACATTTGCTTATACCCTATCTATCATATCCGTCTAATTAAAATTAAAATATGTCCAGAACAAGATCGGACGACAGGAATTAGAAACACCTTAGTCTTATGATGCCCCTGCTGGTTTGTGTTTGCTGGGATGGACTGTTCACTCACAGCGTACATTTATAGAATTCCATATTTTATAGGCTTAAAACATCCATTAATAGTTCCGTGATAAATCGACAGAATTTTGAAAATGCCAAAACATTTCACTTCTCATGCATATTAACGATCGGACTAACAACTAATGACAAGATCTATTTCATGTTTTGTAGTAATGAACGAGTCATATCAATATCAATATGAATAGATCCATCTGCATGACATGCACTGCATGTCGATCTGACCGCTGATGAGGTTACTGGCACGTCATCCACATCCACCCACCACCGCCGTAGATCTCTACATCCTTCTCTAATGACAATGACTACCATGTGGCACATCAAATTGACAATGTTAAATTGCAGTTCTTACATCAACATTATCATTTACACTACTCTGGTATCATTGCCCGTATCATGAGCAAGCATTCAAGCTTTAGTATGAAAGCATAATTTCCAAGTACTGCGGGAGCTATTGTATTACTATTCCATTGTTAACTATTCATTCATAAGCATAATGTTCAATGTAGACCAGTCAATCGAATGTGGTGGAATGGAAAATTGCAAACCTAATATTAAAATAGATCGCCCTAAATCAGTATTCCTGTTCATTCCAATTGTTACTGTTTGTACACGTGTACATACACGTATGTCCAACAATTGAGGTATGTAGCCATGTAGGCATTATAGCATTGTTGCAGTGGTTGTGGGAGGAGGTAATAATAAGAATCTTGTAAAATATTTCATGTAATTCATAGGTATTACCTATTGGGTAATCATATATTATTTATGCATTTCCTTTTCTGGAAAGTACACGTACACGTAACAATATCCCGTCCGAAACAACAAAGAAAGGTGCACTATGAGTGCAAGTGCAACGAGGCATGTAACACGTAGGCACTAGTGCCGAATTGCGATGATGAGCATCAAAACAAATGCTATTGCTCATTTGTGTACGTCATTCTCGAAATGTGAGGAACATCTGTGAGCTCTCCTAAATCATCCCTCTTGTCATGTCTCTACTGCAACTACAACAGTCAGAGCGGTAGAGAGATAATAATAACTCCTCTCACTTTACAAAAACATGTTTAAAATGTTCTCCTCTACGTGCAATATTAATATCATCTCCTCTGTTTATCCATTTTTAATCCTGTTGTGTGACTCTGTGCTTTAAATTGTTGTACGTACGTATTATACTCCTCTTTTTCTAATCTGACGCATGTATAGTTTGGTACACCTGAACAGGTGCTCAATCAAAATCAGAAAGTTTCTCTCTAACCTCACGTTAGTATAATTTGGCACCTGAGAACGTCGTCGTGTACGACACAAGACAAGAGACGTGTTTTTGGCTACCAAGTTGTTTGTTCATGTCACACACTTCTAAATGCACTCACATGGAGGATAAGTGTAAAAATAGTTTCACCCAACTTTTTAGAGTGATATCAAATTAGTGCATCTTATCTTGTACGAGCAATTTATTTATACTTTTTTGGCCTTCCTGAGGACGGTTGACGGTTCAAAATTTCTACGGCTTATCTACATTTTAATTAAAACAGTATTGCAATTTGTTGAGGCGACGAGTGTGATGGTGTTTGGAGTTTGGAGGAGGACTAAAGGAAGGAAAGGAAACCTCCCACTTTAACCAAGCTCAAGGACGAGCTCAGCTCGGCTTTCTCTTTTTCACGACAAAATTAACACAAGTGATAGGACACCGAATGAATACAGTTTATACTGGCTTTATATATTTAAAGTAGGACTGTGGTATGAAAATTAATATGCAATAATAAAATTAATTTCACTGAATAGTGTAGTGAAAGAAGGGTGAAGTGACTAGTTTGAAAATACTACATGATAACATGAGCGCAGTATTACACAAACCTTCTTGTTATTACCGTTTACTGTGGATGTTGGGAGTAATACGCTGAGTAAGTTCCTAATATTGTAATGATATTAAGTATGTATAATTATGAATGTCATCCATTTTATCAGGCACAGCAGTTTACTTTATAACCCCAGGGAAAATTAGTATTCTGGACTATAAATGCGGGCAAAATAGCATCTAGTAAAAATTTGTATGAAATGGGAAAGGGATAATTATCTTTTCTCACGTCACGCGTCAAAACTGAAGCAACATTTTTAATGTTCCTATTATAATGTCCCTATATTCAGCGTAGATATGAAAGCTATGCGTGTACCGTATCAATCAGCTTATCGACTCTATTCCATTTCCACTAGCAAAGAATTTTAAACAGCACTACGGCTACGAGTGTCATAATAGGAGCAAGCGCTATTCACTATTGTACGATTAAAATTATTCCATTCCATATTCCAATTTTTTGTTTGCGACAAGAGAAAACTCAAGCATGACAAATAGTAATCAAATCTAACAAGTAGAAAAGATAAGTTTGTACTTAAGGCAAGTATGTATTTATTTCCATTTCAACCGAATTTCAAGTACAAGATGGAATATAGGCTATGGGCACAGACTCGTCGTTAAATATTTATAACTATCTTTCTGTTGTGCACGCTAGCTACTACTACCATAGTCTCTAGCAGAGTATCAATGTAAAATGTAATGGTGTCAAGTAATTGGACATGAAACGAATGTCGATCAATAACATCACGAACTAAGACTTATATCACATCATACTCAGTTCATTCAGTTGGTTATATATTTTATTTAGTTGGAAATGATATACATTTAGTGCTAAAAAATTGCACGTAGTTTCATGAAATTAGAAATCAAAATTTAAAATATGCATAGCATTAATAGTTTAAAGTCTACCTTTTTGAGAATGTTTACACTTCGCATATACTAGCAACTTCGCAACAGCATCGTACAATTCATAAATATATAAATATTTTTTTGCAGATTATACAGCGTGCAATTTTATTAACATTATCCTTTGTCTTTGTATTCTTTGCAGATGGGTGTCAACTTTTAGTTACACATCACTAGTGAAGCGTTGGAGATATCTCACAGCAGAAATGCATCATAGATATTCACAGTAATTGTACAGCACCTGATAACGATAGTTTTCTTCATGGAATACTCGCATTGTTTACAAACACAACTTGCTACGAATATTCTTGTCGACACAATAATACGGATCGAGGATGGCGTTTACGGTTAAAAATAAGATTATTGGTACTTATTTCACAGCAAATTTGATACTTCTGTTGAGTTGCTTTCCTCTGCTTTCTTCGAGTACGAATTTTTTGGACGACCTGAAGACAAGAAATGTTATTAGGGCGGATACAGAAGAGAGTTGCTTCTGCCAGGTATGTACATGCAGTGTTAATTTAAAATTGTAATTCTTTTGAAAGACTAATGAGCGATTGCTGGTATTTAATTTAATGATTTTTCTGGTGATACTTACTTCAGCTTCAAGGAACTATAGATGACTGCACCTGCCAAATAGACACAGACACAGTGGATCACTTTAATAACTATAAAATATATCCAAGACTGATATCGCTGTTAAGCAAGGACTATTTCAGATATTTTCAGGTACGACTAATTTAAGCAGGGACAAGTCAGGTATAAAAATAATCAGGAAGTTTTAGTGAATATTTATTTTGTCAATTATTTAGGTGAATTTGAAAAGACATTGCCCCTTTTGGAACGATGATGGAAGTTGCTCATTTGAATTTTGTCAAGTTAAAGCATGCAAGGAGGTATGACTGATATATGATTCCATTGCGATTTTAACATGTTATATTTTTGTACTTTGTTTGGAAAGGAATATAAATTATTTTAATTTTTCGATAGGATGAGGTTCCGGCTGGGCTGAAGGGCCAAAAGGCAAAAGTACAACCATTCTCGCCCAAGGTATTTTTTGTTATTAATAATTTAATTCCACATTACTATACCATTGTTTGTACATAAGTACTTCGATTCAGGATTCACCATAAAATATATTTTTATGTCTAGCAGGATTATTCCTACGGTGGAAACGATTGCGACGATGGAGGCTTGGGTTCAATTAACACAACTCTCAGGTAATGTAACATCCATGAGCCTTTGAATTACAAAATATTTTAACTCTTTGAAGACAAAGTCTCATCTATAAAGTGTCTCCCAAATTCTAATCCAATCGTTTTACAAACAGTGAAGAAAGTCAAGCTGGATTTGAGCGATGGAAGGTGTATGACCAAAGTCTCGTAGACTTTTGCACCCTGAAAGAGGATGATGTAGATCCTGATACGCAATATGTGGATCTCCTCTTAAATCCTGAGCGTTTTACTGGGTATAAAGGAGCATCAGCTCTCAGAGTGTGGGATGCAATCTACAAAGAAAATTGCTTTAAGTCTGCGTAAGTACTTGATTATATTTTTTTAATTTAAATTGACATTAAAGCACTTTTTCGACATAAGACTTCAGTCATTACATATTGAATACGATATTTCATTTACGTTTACAGGGATATGACGAGCATCTTTGGAATTTTTGGATCAGACTATACTGGTGAAGGTACGTTCCTCTATTATTTGGTGATCACCAGCTAAAAGTAGAACTTTTAGTATTTAGCAGTGCTTAATATTTTGCTGTTTTATTTCCGTAGAGGAATGTATCGAAAAGCGGACATTCTACAGAGCTATATCGGGACTTCATGCTAGCATTAACATCCATCTAAGCTCAAAATATTTATTATCAGGTGAGTAGCTATTTACTTATTTCCAGAACTGAAAAAGCACTTAAACGATTGGAGATTTGAAAAGGTTGCAGTACAATTGCATGCATTTTAATTCTCCAGATACAACTGGATCGCTTTTCAAAAAAGGCAAGGCGGAACCGGAATGGGGTCCAAACGTGACAGAATTTCTCAGTCACTTCGAACGACCAGAGGCGAAGAAGACTGGCTTCCCTTGGCTGAAAAATTTGTACTTTCTGTATCTACTTGAACTGAGAGCAATATGGAAAATGTCCCCATTCCTACGAAACTACGACTTGTATACGGGCAATCCAGAGGAAGATGTAGATATGAAGACTGCCATTACAGATTTTCTTAGTGTTGTTGGAAGTTTCCCTTCTCATTTCGAAGAAAAAGCTTTATTTTCAACTAAAGATGCATTAAAACTTCGGTCAGAGTTTCATGAAAGATTTACTAATATTACACGTATAATGGACTGTGTCGGATGCCAAAAGTGTAAACTCTGGGGAAAGCTTCAGGTGAGCACGCCTATAATATTATGAAATTAGAGTTTCTGTAAATCGTAATGGTTCACCTCAACTTTAGATTCTGTTCAAAATTAATAAATAACTTGGGTTTTATTTTCGGTATTTAGATAAAAGGTTTAGGAACTGCTCTGAAGATTCTGTTTTCGGAACAACCGGTAGTAGGCAAAGAATTTCTGGCTAGAAATGAAATTGTTGCATTTTTCAATGCATTTGGCAGGTACAGTTTTAATTCAATATAGTTCTTGTAAATTCACAAAGATATCAATAATATTTTGAGATCAAATATATATTATGTATGTATCCTTTCTAATTTTTAGACTTTCTGAAAGCATTCATCAACTGGAGACATTTAGAAGAATTATTGGACCTGGTGGGAAACATCGTTGACCTCGTGCTAGTTAACGTAGCTTATAGAAATTAATACAGTAGTTGATTTACATATTTATATGAAATTGGTTTTACTAGGTGTCAAGTGCATGAGCTGAGAGTCAAATGTGTACTCGCGGTTGAAATGTCTCTGTCATATTGATAAGGATCGGATCGATCATTTTTCAAAGTTAAAGAGTAATGATCTGTTGCATGGAAGAGAATGATGAGTATCTGTGAGATGAGATATCAACTACTGGGAGAACTCTAAGAGATCAACGAAGCATTTCACTTTTTCTAGTTACGAATTTTTTTGCTGTGAAGTATTTGTTCTTTTTAGTAGTCATTTTGTCTGTGATATTATAAATTATATTTTCTTATTAGGTTACTGTGTAATACACACCACGTTTCATGTTTGTGTCGATGTCAAGTTTTTCGTGAATTGCATTTTTGTGAAATATATTTTCACACAAAAATTAAATTTAGTTCATTTCTGGCATCACCAGCAGTTCTGGTCTAGTAGTGATTTCAATGGTTCATAAATATTATTAAATATATTATATAGCCAGTAGTTAATTTATTTGATAACTAATATTTCTACCTTATGTTATTATTGGTTTCGGTGTCCCGGAATGGACTGATATTTATCATAGATGTTGATTGAACTGAAATTAATGGAATATACAAGATAAGAATATATATCTTCAGGAATAATACAGATACTCCCAGACTTAGCGCAGTTGTTGTTATACTCTGCTCAGACATAAAAAGCACATAAATAAGCATTTGCCATTTTAAATATTACATTTTAATAGTGAGGTGAAATGGAAAAGGTTGATACACTCTCGAATTTCGGAATGGAATATACATACCTGCGCATTTGGTAATTGCACCGGAAAACGTTGAGATTAATACTAACTTTGATATTTTATCAATTGATCATTCATACCTAATAATTATAACAGGGAATCAGTAATTTTATATTTATTTCATTGTGCTGAGTGCTAAGGTGCTTTATTTAAATTATAGTGATTAGAAATATGTCCGCTTTTAGAAAAAGTATTAATATTACCTATCCAATCTTAATTAATGATTATACTCTATGCAAACAGTTAGTCTAAGGCCTCAGTAGATGGTAGAGTATGGTGGGTGGAATTGCTATTAGTAAGTACCAAAGCAAAGGTAAGTAGTATATGAATGGGGTGTGCTTTGACGGAGCCCCGTCAATCCATTTAGGTAAATGCTATATTTTCTTCATTATCATGTGGTATAAAATTATTCAACATTTTACATCAAGTCCAAAACCTAAATATCTTTTTTACAAATCTTATGGCTGAACTCTTATTGTTGTGATAGATTACGTCTGTTTTGTTTTCCACGTTTTTTCTCTATGTACTTCTTAATGTTTCGTATAGTTTTCTCTGTCGCTTTTCAGCAATCCACGCAGTCACACGGCTATGCAATGTATGCAACATGCTGTTTCACCATCAAAATATTCCACATTGTTCTTTAAAGATTGTTAATTATGTGCTAAATGAAATGATATTATTTCGACTAATGTTTTAATTTAATAGAAAAATAAATAAATGCAATAGTAATTTTTAAAGTATTTTTACAACATTTTCCATTTCATAAACAATCATCTCACCTTGCCCCATAATGCAACTCCCACTCTACTAATCTTCATCCCATCTACCAAACGTCTGGCGTCTTTTACCTATGATCCACTTAAATTTTAGTCGGATAGAATTCACACTAATATTGAGGTTAGTTAAGTAAATTCATACGGTCACCTTATACCGTAATGTCACATAATGAGATAAAAGGGAATCATGCAATGCGCCAATATACTTTATTGATATACATACATACCTCTACGTAAAGTCTATAATTTTTGTCATGATTTTCTTGCAGTTTGTTCGCCCCAATGTAGAATTAGTTTAACTCTCGTGAACAACATAGCTAACTTTAACTTACACGATCCGAAACAAGAAAGCCTTCCAATTTGCAATCTATATTTCCATTTAAATTTCTTGGTTCTCTCCTCTGAACATTTTTTGATTGAAAGGTGCAATAATACTTGGACTGAGAAAGTGAAAGACAAGTCTTTTTGTATACGAGAAGTCATATCCCATCAAAAGTAGCAGCAGGCGTCCGCCAAAGCCTGCTACTATCCAAAAGGATGCTTTTTTCGTATGTTTTAATATTATCTTGTGTTTTTGTGTGCATGCGCATAGAAAGTATGTACAGTAAATTGTAAGATGGAAATAATGACTCGATCGATATAAAGAAAAAACAAGATTGAAGGTGGCGACGGCGGAGACTTGAAGGATCAGTCTGGTTTCATTGTTACAATAAGCCCTGTCATAGTTTGATTACTGTGTTGTGTTGGAACGTTACACAAAGAATAAAAGGAAAGTGTAATAATAATAATGATAATGAAACGAAAAATACTTTCTGACACAATGATGATGATGATGGTGGTGGTGGAATCAGTTGCAGTCAGTGAAACAATTGAAATCGGTCTGATTTTTTCTACATCAACTACTGTGACTGTGAACTCGGCTCGTTTCTTAAGTATTTATAATAAAAAATATTTTACTATATACCTATACGAAGATGGCGTTACTACAACTTGTAGGGTTCCTTAGAATTGGTCGATGAATCCACGATATGCAAGTTCAGTTAGTCATGTTTGCATGCAATAATTCCAACACGTTTGTACAGAGATAATTACTTAATTCTTAGTTTTCACATTATGTATTTTCATTTTCTTAGCATTACAATCATAAATACGTTATAAAAAACAATGATAATTATACGATATATACTGTAAGATACATTATGCATTATTATGACCGAAAACATTACATTCTTGCTCTTCTTGCTGCAAGAATCTGCTCATCATATCATCATAAAGTATGTGAAATGATGTTGACAGGTTGACTGTAATTTTGAGCCTATTATCTAACTATAACACTGAATTTTTGCACAAACCAAGTGTGAATGTTTGTGCCTTTTTTGCCACGTAATAATAATGTGGTAAGTTACACAAGATTACTAGACCGTAAGTTGTGATTATACACATCTTGGTTTAGTTGATACAATTAGAACTGCGCTTCTATTATTTAGACACCTTTTTTGTTCCTTCCAATTAGTTAATTACTGAGCATGTACATATATTATTACGAGCAAAGAAACAGTCTCTTTGATTTATGGACGTGTAATATGTAACATTACCTACCTTTACTTACCTGTTCGCAGTAGTTAATTATAGTAAAGAAAACTGTTCCTACCGGCTGCGGTGATCTGAATGTGAACTCTGAGCAAGAAGTCAGTCATGCAATTTTTAAAATGTCATTCAATTTTGTGTCATGTGTCCGTGTGTGCATAGGTATGCGCGGATTATCAATATGAAAATTATTTTTAGCAGGGAATTATTATAGTACCTTACTACATGGCTAGTTAAAAAATTAGTTTATTCTAGTAATGAATGTACTACAACTAAAATAGCATTTGAAATTATTTTACTGCACGTACCATGCTTTTGGAATTGCTAAATTTAAAATAGACAACCAGTATAAAATAAAGGGTATAGTGCACACTTGAGATATATTGCAATATGTTGAAAGAAAGATTTCTTGCGGTCTTTCTATTTTAAAAAATCTCTTTGAGGTACAATCCCAGTAAAAAATGAAGAGCGTCGCCTGCTGTGTTTCCAATATTTTTAGTATTGTTATCGTGCTCAAAATATTACTTCATTGTCATGCATCATAAAAAATTTAACTTTTTTCGTGAAATCAAAATTGCCGACGGCGGCTGCGGACGGAGACTTACTTGATGAAAATTAAATCTTGTAGGCATACTTAGTGTTTATATTATTATGTTATTGGAAATTGCATTCTATTGACATTCCATCTAGGCATTTACTACCGAATGTGTGTGTAGCAATTCAATAAATTAAAGATGTGCCTTGTTAAACTCGAAAATAAATTATATTTTTGCTTTGAATCGTTATATCTTCTTCACTTTCCTTCCTACTTATCTACGCAGATATGCTGTATGTATGCATTCCTTAATGTTTCATCATTTCATATTATATTGTTCGAATAGTTCACTTTCCAGAATGATATTCGTAAGCTTGATGCCTTTTTTGTTCACGTACTTTCTCTACCCATAACGTTATTAAAGCATTGATTGATCATTATGTGAATACTTGCGAAATAACGTATTTTGTATATATTTCGTTCTTATTGTCCTATAGCGAACATAATACAAACTGACACATGAACAGGAAAATAAAGTGTTTTTAATTACTACTTTCCGTTAATTTTTGGAAAGCTTGTCGTAATAATCCACTTGTTTTTACTCATGATTTTTATAATGCTGAAATGTATACCTAATTAAAATTCTTCTAGTCCACTCCGAGCCTACAAACTAGAAAAGTGATTGACTGTGCGGCACCGTCTTTAAAAGAGCAGGGCAAACAAATCCCATGTTGAAATTTATGCTTTTATGCTCGTTTTCCTTGTTCTCTTGTTGGAAGATCACGTGCCAGGTGCCATTCCCAAAAACACTCACCACAAAATGTACGAATTAACCTGTTAATAATATGTATAAATACATAAAAAACGATATGTGTAACTCTCGTCATTATCATCATCAACATCATACATATCATCACACACCGCTAGCAAATATTATAATAATGTGTTCCTAAATTCGCAAAAGCAAGAGTCAACTCATCAATCGCCATAATTCATTTTAATTTTGTTCTATTCTTTGCGGGGAGATGGATAAAGAAAAGAAAACTTTTTTTTGTCTTTAAAGCTCTTTCCTCCTTCGAGGAGTTCGTGTATTCGTGCCTGTCTATTTAGCAAATAAAAGTTATGATGATTATAATGATTCTAATGATGACGATGATAATGATGTATATGATTATTTACTACACTGTAATACATGTTTCTCTGTGTGTTTATGTTCAGAATAACAATAACAGGAGTAATAATAGGGATTTTATATCGATTTCTTATTTCCTTCATTAGTTTAGTATTATTATTATTATTACATTATTTTTTTCCTCTGCATTATTTCACCGTACACACATCATCAACTTTAGAGTTGATTTTTTTGGCTTGAATATTTTTTTCTTGTTATTTTCTTGAAGACTTTATGCATCTCATGTAAAATAAGTAATAATCATAATGATTTAATGACTCGTGGTGGTAGTAATGTAGTTAATGTGAAGGGAAGCAGTAAGTAGTAGTGGAATTTTTTGGTGATGGTGGGGGTAAGTAGTTGACCATCAACAGTAAAACAGCAAACCACACAGCAAAAATGCTTATTAGGTATGCATAAATATTGAACAACATCGTGTACGGTATCTGTCAACAAGATTTGCAAAAATTCCGCATCGCATCAACTCGTTTGAAGATGAGCATCAATAATGAGACATGAGCATGACTGCAATTAGCAGGATTTCAAGGGGAAATTAAATGCCAAACTGTGAGTGGTAGTAATTTACTTTTGAGTTAAAAAAGGATTACTATGAGAGATGTTTGGGGTTTCATAATAACTAAATAAGTACATGAGTTGAATAAGCAAAAGACGAGAAAAGAAAAATACAAAGTTATACTAGATGCAAAGTGCGAGAGTAGTTGTTTGCATTGTTTCCTCTTTATTGCTTGTTGAGTGTAATACAAAGGACGTAGGGCATCGCTAATAAGTAACAAATAATAATCATCAAATCATCACAGTCAATAGTCAATAAGTTGATGAATCTCTACTGTGCAAATGCAATTCGTACGTCAGCAAAGAAAGAAAGACGATGATGATAATCCGCTTTAAAACAATCCCTACTTATTGTCTGAGTGAGGAGCTTGTAACAACAACGCAATGAATAAAATCTCCATAATATCCAATCAAGATGGGAAAGGAAACAATGAACTTTTAGCTGGAAATGAGAGATAAGATAAATGAACGTTTTACTTGCAACAATTCTTGGCTTTGCATCTTTGTAAATCAGGTAGACTGAACATCCCTTTCACCTCCGTAATTTGTTCTTGTGAATATGTTGTAATAAAAGAAAGCATTCAATTTTAAAAGTTTATTATGACAAATGTACAGGATAAGGGTGCAATGCCATTATACGCTAGCATAGGCACATTTCACATATTATATTGAAGAATTGCGGCAAAGCAATGCAATGGCAAATATATACGTACATAAAGAAGTTAAGGGTAAACGAAAAGCAAAAGCAACCTAGATTAAGCAACACCCCTGGCTATAACAATTATTTATTGGATCGATTAGCAGTTTATGCTCTTTACAGATCTTGATGGGTCATTCGTGTATTTTTTCACGATGTTTTAGTAAGCAGCGACTAATGGTTTTGACTACTGCAAAAATGCAAATTTTGTAACAGCATGCTTCATGCTGTGACTGACGGAGATCCTCTTCCAATTCAGACAACATGCAATTGCTCTTCTCATTTACAAGTATCATGCTAACCCCTCGGCAAAATAAAATGTTTCATCCAAACTCCAAACCTGAAAACTTGAGTTGACATTTAGAGCCACTCTAAAACATATTTCTCAATTTTCATAGACTTTTAGTAAGTAATAAAAGCAAGTGGATTTCATTTGCAAAATTTTATTGGTTCACACAGGCCAAGATTTAAAAAAGTTCTTTTCATTCTAAATATAGAGGTTGCGCGAATTCGCCTATATTTATATTTATATTGTTATACTTTTGGTCGAAATGGAACATAGGACATAAATCTTAAATGTATCCACGCAAGGCACCAAAGATGAAAATATCTCTAGTAGAAAGTACAAAATAATGGCAATAGGTTTGTCATTTACCGCCTGTGCTGCCTGTCGTCTCCAAATTGTACAAATCAAGAATAATGACACTGTATTTCAGAATCTGTTGAACGACAAAAATAAGAGAAAGAAGTTTTGTTTAATTGTCAATTCTCGTCAAGCTAGATGTCATATTATGAACAAGTTTACTGGAAATGAATTAACTTTCACCAGACAAAAATCATCCATTGAGCTGCCACATAGTCAACAACGTACCTGACATATAAAAATATATAATGCTGTATGTACGCAAATTATCGTAAAACATTTTACATTTTAATAGAGGACACATCTAGGTATAATTCATAACTAAAAAATTATAATCTATAACAAGTACATACCATTGCATTGTAAAAAATTTAGTACGACAAAACAGACAGCCGCAGTTGCTAAACTAAAAAAACGAATAAAAATCTCGGAGGCTCGGAACGAGGAACGTATGACAGAAAAAACAGACCGAAGGTTGAAAGTAGAAATCGTGATAGAAAATTAAAATCTGACAACTTAATCAACTCCGTTCTACACAGCTACATATATTACAACTACAACAGGAGCAACACCAGAATTAAATACTACATTTTAAATACAGGAGATGCAAGATAATTTCGTTTTTTTGTGCTACATCACAATGTAATGAAGGAAAGCAGCAGCAGCAGTGTTGAATGTTGTAAAACCTTTTATTTATCTTAATCTACTAGCTGAATAAAGCAGTTATAATAATTACTATTATCTCTGTTTGCATCGCTGTCCTCGTCATCATCGTGATGAGAAATGAGAGAGAAAGAACGGTCATACTGAACCTGAAATCATATTAATGTTCGGGTTGGAATGGCAGTACACATAATAATGAGGCTGTGTAGATGTAAATGATGACGCATGACACAAAAGAACAGCTACAAGATCCGACTGAATTCGTGTTAGTTTATCCATTCCATTCTCTTGAGACACTGAAAGTCGCTTTTCATGGTTAAAAGTTATACAGCAATATAATATTTATAAAGAAAATGTACGCGGTATAAAGTCACATTTAACTTGAAACTTTTAGCTTGCTCGTTTGATCAGAGCATTTATTCAACGGTTAACTTTGAATCTGAAGTTTATTCGAGAGGAAATTTTCAAACGCATGCTGCAGTTATGAATATGAATTATTGCACTTATCGAAGGTATTACGATCAATATTTCTAAACCGAATCATTATAACCCTAAAATTAAGAATACATATGCCTAAATATAGCCTTCCTCAAGTGTCTTACTTAAAATTTAACTACTGCGATTTAATATGTACGGTACTTTTCAGATTTGTGCTTTAGTTTTCGACCAAGTCGATATGTTTACACCTAAAAGTATAAAGTTTGGAGGGTTTTAGTAATTTTAAACCTAAATCCCGCACAATTTAAACATGTTCAAAACATTTTACGAGACGGTATAATCGCCGCTGTATCGGTACGAAATTCTTTACCTAAAACATTTGCAAAATTCGCGCAGACAATCTATGTCGGACAGTCACTGGCGATATTCAGCTCTTCAGAAATTACTAGACATTTCTTCATCCTCTAAAGTGAGGATGATGATTGTAGGTAGGTATGTAATTTTATTACAAGATGATGAAGTCACTATATGCGTCCACTGCATGCTCATTTGCTCCCACAAAAAATGTAATCTTACATCTCTCCCTTACAGCACTGCATGACTTTCTTGGACATGATAATGATAATAATAATTACCAATTACGAAATGGAGCCATTTCCTTGGGAGATTTACTGAAAGAGATAAGGTATTTTTATTGGAATCTCGATAAATATGTTGCTCTCGCTGCTGCAGTGGACTATGGACAGTATTGTTAGAAGTTATAACACGTTGTGCTATTATTGTAAAGCATAAGTATTGTACTTGTGTCACGACACAATGCAATGCAACGCATAGTTTATTATATAACACAATAAATAGAATAGCAATGATTGTTGTCTTCTTCTTCGTCTACATTAGTAAAAAGGTAAGTAAGTATATGGAATGAAACAATAATATAAAGTGCGAAACAAACTATTGAATAGGGCATACCGATACTGTAATGTCATTTGTTTTTCTCTTTTAAACATAATGGTTTTTAGTTCCAGCGTGCCAAAGCACTATAAACTTGCATCCTTGCTTTACTACTCTTATATTGACACATTCTTAAAGAAACGATACAATAGTTAATGATCATAGACGTTAGAATAGAATTTCAACACATAATTTTTCACACCACTCACTTAATGAGAGGACGCAAAATATCAATGTAGGGCAACAGCGAAATTAGACTCAACTTTGTTGTGTGTCAGCTACATTTTTTTGGCTATTCTCTACTGATTAGTAATGCAGAGTGATAATGAAAGGCCATTAAAATAATTCGAAATTATCTAATTGGTACACTACTGGTATAGTTTTATGTATTATGTTGTTCATGTAATATATATTTACGAATTGAAATTGGGGCTAACAGTGATAAAAATAAATGGCAGTCTCTTTTGCCTCAATGATCTCTGAAATGATCTTGTCTTGTGTCTTTAAGAATTGGTAGAACATTGTTCGAATTTGAAAGTTGTTGAATGTTGAGCCGTTTTTCAGGCCGTGGGAACCAAATGAGGAATCATTCGTATACTTTTCAAATGAGATTGTGTCATTTGATATGGCGCAACATTATGTATTATCATCCCCAAATTTTGTTGCAAATTGCTTGCACAAAAATTCAAGACTTTGTTTTACTTTTGATCAGAAATCCAATTATATATAATGAAGTTGAAAGGAAAGCCGTGAAGTTGGTCACATTGAGGGAAAATAAGGATTGTTTATGG
Source organism: Sinella curviseta (assembly GCA_004115045.4). Taxonomy (NCBI): domain Eukaryota; kingdom Metazoa; phylum Arthropoda; class Collembola; order Entomobryomorpha; family Entomobryidae; genus Sinella; species Sinella curviseta. Next base: position 16,168,511 of record CM023202.3, on the reverse strand, counting down.
GATCTTTAAATATCAAAGTCTATAAAATTACAACATGCATATAGGAATTCAACAAGGATGAACAAAGAGCATAATATGTACTATACTAATAACTGTGACGGTAACGGATTTGTTTGGCAAATAAATACACGATTATTTGCTAGATAGAAACTTTTGCTTGTGATTTTATAGATTTAGTTTTTGTGAGAAACGTTTTCCGCCATTTCTTTAAAATGTGCATTGCCGCAGTAAAAGTTTAGGAATAACTGGACAACATTTGAAGCCACAGAAGACCAGACGTCTGCTGTACTTTCTTTTTGGTTGGGTGATGCCTAATTGCTTTACGCTTTTTCGGCTTTCGGAGCTGGTCGTAAAATCAGCGGTTAGTACAGTAATGAATGAAACTATCGTCAAATAAATTGGATAACGTCACATACGGAACCAAATAGTAGAGCCATTCACCATTGCAAAATTGTTGGTATCACAATAATCATAATGATGACGTTTAGGCAACATATCAAAAGCATTGCATATTGCATACTTTCAGTCAGTGCAGCTATATGATGAAAACTGAGCATGACATAAAATCTTCTTCGAATTCTAGCTTGAACACAAGCGTTACAATAACAATGTGTAGAGAATGAGAACGGGAGAAGAAGGAAAGAGAAGAAGAGATATCAATGACAATCATTTAATGTAACGGGCTAAACAAATAAATCAACTCATGACTGTCCCGGCAAGAGTCACGAAATCACGATTAGATCAAAATCAAATATTTTCACTGACTGACTTGTGCCTGCCAGAAAATGTCTGAAAGATGCTCTTATTTTGTTTTTTCTTCACATCTTTTTTGTACTGTACTGTACCTATATAATAGCTATATGCTAAACATAACACTATATAAATATACATAAACTATAAACTACATGCCTATTAACTATTCACAGGATGCACATCGCCAGCGTACTTGTTTATTGTATTTATACTGTACTTCTTTCTATAGCTGCCAACAACTGCTTCCCATTGAGTTTTACTGCGCTGTTGATTGGGCCGGTGATAATATTGCAGAGCTCACAACAACGGAACATCAAAAACCAAAATTCAATGCCCTGAAATTCTACTCTCTTTATAACAAGGCCATGAAATGTACGTATAAAGAAAGAAGCAACCGAAATAAGAATCTGATTGCAATATGTGCTACCAAATGTAACTCGAACTCTTCTATGGACTAACAAGCCGCTGTTATTATTGGTAGTTGGGCCAATACTTTAGATGTTCCAATTCGAAATCTTGTGGACAGAAAATCTGGCATAATTGAATATGAGATTGTCACTTTAAGCGCAATTATTACCGTTTTATTCCTGAAAATTTTTAATTTGAAGTAAGAAGCTATGTTTAAGATTGCAGCATATTTGATACCTATATGAAAGGTGGACCAATTTAGAATAGAAATTTACATGAAGAAGAAAGACAGAATGATAACGAAATGCAATCAACACAAAACCAGACAGTGAAATTCTCCGAACAAACACAAAGACAAAAAACAATGATGACAATGGTCTATATTGAAATTAAAGCGTCATGAGTCATAATGAAATACGACTGTAATTTAGATGAAAGCACAAAGGAGAAAAGGTACCTCGGAACAAACATCATCTCTCAGCTCATCTTATTTTAATCACTTCTTTTCTTTCCGGCTGATTTCATTTTGTATTGGTTTCTGTTCTACTACAGTAATAATAATAATAATGAAGAATGAAATGAAGACAATTTTTGCTTCTCATGAATTGTTTCCTTTATGACATTTCTGTTGCGCTCTCTTTGTAAATGACTTCTGGCAGACGTTTTAATAAAAGTGATGGCACACCAATTAGAACAAGAATCCAACCTTTCTGAACACGTGTATTTAAATTAAATGAGGTGACTTGTGAAAAAAATAAATTCATGTTTCTTAAGTACGTATGTGTAGATTCAGTAGATTATATAGATTTTCATGTGCTGAATAGACAAAACTATATACCAAATCATTTACAAAGCGATATCATATTATGTATGCATAGTAAGTTTTGAAGGCAAACGGAACACGAGCATTTTCCTCACATATTATTTATTATTATTGTGCTATTATTATTACTGATCGATTCGATTGTGTTCTGGATTCAAATGAAATGGGAAATATCTTTGATTTAAATCTGGTATGAATGTCATGCATCATTTTCAAAATACACGATGAGAATGACGATAGTCGCGATACAATTTTCCTCTTTTTTTGATGTGAAGTGTGTACAGTTCTGTCCTCTGTGTGTTTATTTCTTCTTGTCCATAAACTAAATCCTTTTCCGAAGCATTGTACCCGACGTTCCTTGTGCGTTCAACCAACCTTATAAAACCGATAAAATAAGCAATAATACTTATAATAATAATATGTGCATTATATATTACGAATTCGTGCCGTCTGAGTCAAAGTATCTTTACTTCAATTAATTATGACAGGTAAAGCCCTTGTTGTTAGTTTCATCCCCGTCCGTATCTATTTTATTCTCTGCATCATCTTCTTAACTCATCTCTCGAAATAGCCAACAATGTGATTCCTGTGAAGACGAAGAAGAGGAAACACCACACCATCACCACTCGTTTTAATGTGTATCGATCGATTGCTGAGTGAAGATTCATCATCAGATGTTTGATGGATCTCTTCTTGGCATGACTTTTTCTTTTGTGAATGTGGAGTAAGTAAAAAACGAGTCCTTCTCTCTCTATATCGTTTCGTGGTGGTGGAGGATTGCCAACCTGCACCATTATGATGATTAGTATTAAATTATGCAGCGATATGCTCAAGTTTTCTCTTTGTACTCTGTGTTCATACATCATCATACATACCACCGTACTTTTACGAATCTCCTCCCATTTCCCATGGATTTATTTGCGGCTTCTGTCACATTACATGTGTATGAGATAAAAAGAAAATATTTTTATGTATAAGCAAGCGGGTAGGAGGAAATGACTGAAAAGCTTGTTGTAAAAACTCTTGTTGGTCGGTCGGTTCGTCTTTGTGTAAAAGTAAGCGTCTCTTTTACTAATCGTAAGTCTTTGGTGTGGTATTGGGGCATTCTGTGAGCAAAATGTCAGAGGTCCCGTTTACCGACAATCGATGAATGAATATTAAAGTAGAAAAGGGTATCTATCTTTATACTCCTCTCTTTCAAACAATACTGTACACTTCTTTTACATCTTTCATAAATGAATACTTAATGGGATCGACGAGAGATTATTGCAATAAAAGTCGTGAATTTCTTTCCACATCGGTGAATTAAAGTACTTTTTGGTGGACGTTCAAAAGCAAGCGATATATGATATCCGCCTTTTGTGCCCAAACGATTAATATATTGCAGACATACATGTCATATTAGAATTTAGAGAAAAAAAGATTATTATTATACATCTTGATAATTATATAGTTTATTGAAACTGCATACTACACACATGTACAAAGTAACAAGCACCAACACAATAAGAACAAGAGTGCTTGTTTATAGTAAAATTGATAGATTGTTTGAAGGAAGTTGAGAGAAGAAAAAATCGTGGCCAATTTCTCATATTGCTATCTTGAAAGATTTTCTAATCCTCTCATGATAGTATCAGTGAGTCTCTCTAAAAGAGAGGAAAAAAGAGGCAACCCTGAGAAGATGATGATAATGTTATGATATTATTGCTGGTGATTAAAGAAATGAGGGAAATTAATGTGAATCTGTTGAAAAGTTGAAAGGTTTTGCGAAAAAAGAGTATCTCTCTCTACCTACCTATACTCTACCCATTCACTACTATTATATTTTTCTGTCAAAAAGAGGGAGTGAAATGGAAGCATGAACAATGAATTAAAAGTAGAGAGGGAGAGACGCACAAAAACATCTTTATCCATTAGGGTTGAGGCACTTTACGTCTTAACAAGACATGAATTAGAGAGGATAATATTGTACATGAATGAATGGAAATTAGGATCTCATTTCAAAATGAAAAATGAGCGTTTTGTTTTAATACTTGAGCGTCAAACCATCCGTGTCTATTATTATTACCATAATATTATTATAACGAATTGTAGCTCTGTCTGTTCCAAATAAATAGTGTGCTTGATATTTTTTTGTGAATTGAATGATAGACAATCTACTTTTTGTCTATTATTTAAATATTCTTCTTTTGACATTATTATCATTATTGCTGAAATGTGAAACGAATAAAAAAAACTAAAGCAGGCGCTTTTTTGCAGTAGAAAGTACCTTTTATAAGTATTTCACAAAAAAGTGAATTATAAGATTTCAAATACAAGATCTTTGGAAATTATAAAAATAGTTACGTTAGCTCTATTTCGATATGCCTGTTGTTGGACAAGTTGAGATTTCTATACAACTTCACGATTTTTGTTTTTGTCTTTTGTGGGTACATGTAGGTATGCACACACTTTATGTTTTGTTTTGTACTTTCGATGAATTTGTACTTCAAATTATCAAGTGGGAATAAGTGCAAGTGATTTGTGGGATGAGAGTGATGAGTGAGTTGACGACGACTGAATACTGAATAGGAAGAAGAGTTTGTTGAAAGACTGTTAATTCCTACTGAGGTGGTCTGTAAAACATCTTTACCCATCATCATAGTGCAAATCAAGTATTTAAAGGCGTTGAAGAATCTTTCCTGTGCATATAATGATGATCATTTTTGATGATATGACTAGTGTGAATCTAACGCAAAATAAATACGAGAACTGAGAAAAAGGCATGAACACATAGGCAATGCCACAAAAACAGCACCAATGGCCAATAACACGATAACAATAATAACAACAGCAGCATTACTACTACTACAGACGATGATGATCATGTCATGATTAAGTGTCATGCCGTACATGACCGTCTTTGTAGGATTGTTGTTCCTTTGCACGTTGCTCTTTCACTGTCGTTTTACACCAAAAAAGAAGAAAAAAGTGGCTGAACGCTCTTTAACTTTTTTGTGTTTCTTCTTTTTACAACGACTGTAGTATTTGCGGAAAGTTCTTTTCAGTCTCTGCATTTTTGGAAACGAAGTCATATTGAGTAACAAGTTGTATTTAGCTTTACTTTCGTATTGAAGTCGTAAGTATGTACCCAAATACCTTTTTCTTCTTTCTATCTATGGTTTCATTGCATTGTAAAGTATCTTGTAAGTTTCGGAACAGTACTCTGACGCTTATTTTAATGAAACGACCGAAAAACAAAGACGACTGGGCTTTCTATTATCACAAACACACTGGCTTTAAAGAAAGTTTGTATGTATTTTTATGTTGGTTTATTCTTTAGAGGTGACTTACCTTCATTAAAGTATTCACACGAAGATTATTGTTTATGTAAAGTCACTTCATGCTTTTTACAAAACTAATTATCCCGTATCCCAAAATACGTACACGTTAATTATTCATCTACCTTCCAAATTTAGACATAAAGACTACTGACAATCATATGGATCTATAGAGTGTGGAGGCGTCATGAGTTTTTGTTCCTCTTGTATGTTGTCATTTAGCTTTCTTCTACCCATTAAATCATTATAATTTATTTCATGTTAACTCTGGTAAAATGTTAGGGTTTCAATGAGTTACGAGGTTGGTTGGCATACATCAGTCCAAATCCCCATTGGTCTGCACAAAGTTTGCAATCACTTTGCCTGAATTCTCAGGTTGCCCACATTGAAATGGTCCGATTGCCAATTTGCCAAATAGCGCAAGATATTCTCCAACAAATACAAATTATGCTTAGTGATGCAATTGACAGCCATGTTTCACTGCACCGTTCAAAGTTTCAGGTACTCGCCTTCCGTATCGTGTCAACCTCAAAGAACGCCATTATGCAATTCCGATTCCCAATTATGACGATCAAAAAATGGCAGTATACTTACCTTCATCCTTTTCGGCTCACCATCAATCTTCCAATAATTGACGGGGCAAATATTATGCCAACGATTCGTTGTAACGATTCTTTTGCAAATCACTTGTCATGCAACATGTCATAAAAATTTGAGCCCAACTTTATTTCTATTCATCCCATTCTTGTTATCATCATCAACTGTTGTCATCATTTTACAATCCATTATATTAGAAAAAATAAAACAATGGTTATGCAAAGCAGTGCATGGAGAATGTCTGCAGAGAAGGAGAAATGCCGCATTCACATACTTTATTAATGTTTCCTCATAAATTCAATTTTACAGATTTAAAAAAATCCCTCCACACGCATCCATATACAAATCATCATCCTCACATTTTTGCTCTACACGCTACTTTTTTGCGAGCATAACAAGCTATTGCATTTAACGCTGAAAAATTACATGTTATAATCCACTGCAGGAAAGTTAAGAATTAAGAACAAAGCATACAACAGCAGCCGAGAACAAACTTTTACTGTGTTTACCAACACATTAACATATAATATTATCAAAGAAAGTACATAACCTTTATCCAATTCAGTGAGGAGCGAGGAGGAGCTCATTCTTATGGTGGGCCAATCCTCCACATTACTTTGACTGCCCAGCATTGCCACCCCTCTGGAGGTATGTCTGTGATGACTTTTCCCTTCTCTCCCATGCAACCTCAAAACCACAAAGAGGAATCTGAGCTGATACACTTTCAAGATACATTTGTGCTCACTCCTTTGCATCAGCATCAGCGTCTTCTGACAAGCAAGCAAACACTCTTAGCGTTAGCTTGACTGGCAAAACTGCGCCTGGGCATTATCATCATCGTCGCATATTGAAACTTGCATTGATGCAACATTTATTCCACAAGATCTCATACAACACATATATAAGAAGTTCAGAGCACGCATGACAATAAAGCAGCCGAGGAGATGATGATGAACAATAAGATTCACCCTTTATTATTACACATCTTCTCACTCACGGTACGACGATACTCGATGGAATTACACAGATCAGCAGCAAATGTATATGTGTTTTAAAGTAAGAGCACAAGACAAGCCGAAGAGGTACTCGCACACACAGGTAGTATGTATGCAACAATATCGTTTTGATAACGATGAGCATACCTTGGCACGTACTTGTATCGCGATACACTGTATGATGTTTTGGAGAACAACCCCTTTTTTTAACGCACAAGAATAATCAGTAACACCTTAGCAGCTTGTTTTCGTAGTAATGCATCTTCTTGTGCTTCATGGTTCAGTCACGCTCCAGACCGCATGGGGCATGTTGCATGTTCATGTAGTTTATACGTACGTAAAGTAACGTAACATTTTTTCGTAATCTCAATACAGAATTGTCACTACCAACAAACGCCACACGGTAAAGCAAAAGCAGCACTCCATCCTCTCCTTTTGATCTTATCAAGTGGAGAGAGAGAATTTTTGTCTGAACTTTCCCCGTAAGACGTTGTAAATTGTTTCAAAGGGTGAATTATTGCATAACGTGTGCAATTGCGTGCGCTTTGAGATATTGTGATTTTTTCTCACCTTCGGTTTTTTATCAGAACTAGAGATAATGCTTTCATTTCGAGATATTCAAAATTTACACGTTTTCGGTTGGCCTTCACAAAAAATATACAAGACTTTGACCCAAACTGCTCTGACAATAATTGCTCACTGACCCGTCTTATTTGGAAAGGAACTGAACAATTTAACACATTTTTTTTGTCGTAACGGGTCTATCATTTGAATGTCAGTGAGACATCTGAAGAAGTCATCATTTTGTTAAATGTTGTAAGTGTGTGCGCTTCATACCATCAAACTATCATAAAACTGACTGCTCACCACCACCACCAACGTCCGTCCAGCTTGTTTGATCGTTGTTTGTATTTACGGCTATTAAGAAAGGGAGAAAAAAGCCATTAATAAAATAAAGTTTAATAAAATCCTGTGTTCTTGTTTGCATACAATCAGCACTGCACTGCAAACGAGTCTTGAGCCGCAGCAGTAGTCAGAAGTAGTGGCGTTTTTTTGTGAGCCGTGTAGTGGGTTTTTATGATGAGAGTTAAAAGTTTGGAGTGTCAAGTCACGTCAAAGCTCTGAGTGATTGATTGACATTTGACACTTCTTCATTGGACCACTCGTATCATCAACATTTTGCTGGCTCCTCTTGCAGCAGAAGCAGCAGCAGAAATAATAATAAAACACAAATTTTTGTATGCAGTTCACATCTCCACATATCATCATCATCATCATTTCAAGTCCCACAAGAACAAACAGTGTGTGTACCCTTCTTTGTAAAGGCTGCAGACAGAGAGAGACCAGGGCGAAACACCCAATTACTTTTTTATAGCTGTTATGTATTATTATTGCAATTGAAGCGTCAAAAATTGTAGTCTCGTGTGTGTAAGTATGAGCGAACAGTGACGACGAATTGCTGTACATTTTTAGAATCTACTTTTTATGTGAAATTTTTCTTGAAAAGTGTGTGGTCTGGGCTCGATCATCGTCGTCGTGGTCATTTTTTCTGAAGAAACAAAGTTATTGCGGGGCAAGCGCAAGCGGTTTGACAGCAGCGCAAGAGTCAGCAGAAGCATGACTTGATTTTTGCTGTTTTTCCATTTTCAGCCGTTTTGTCAGCAGCTGGCAAGCGTGTGCTAAAAGATATCAAAAATTACTTTTTTATTGCTTTTACGTCACTTTGTGTTGACTTTTTAAATGTGACTTGTCTCGGATATTCATCATTAATATAATTACACTTTTTCAAGAAAATGTAAGTCGTTCTCTGGAACTGGAGTTGTTTGAGTGGTGTCGTTGTCGGCTCTGGCTTTCAACTGTTTGTTTTTGCTATAATTATCTCGTTGATGGTTAACAAGTTTCATGAAAAATTGCAGGGAACTATGATGAGTGATAAGTAGATTGACTGATAGTGCTTTTGACCTGGGAGCTTTAAAAGAAAGCTTGTTACAATTTATGAGAAAGTTTGTGAAAGGAAATCAATTTTTTCTCACTAAACTGACTTAACTTTCTCAAATGCTCTATAGCACTTGAAGAGACCAATTCCACTAATGCACTTATGCTGTGGTGTTTGAAAACTGAGACTTTTAAAATGTGAGAAAACTTTTAGAAAAACATTTTTGGTTTGTCCGGAAAAGTAAACATTGGATCGGGGAGGAAGCAACTTGTTTGCAAAGAAGACATTTTGATTGAACTATGCACCATCGTAGCAATTCCGGGATGCAGGAAGTCATCCAAATGTGCAGGTAAGATTGATGGCTCAAAATTTAAATTAAATTCTACAGTGGTAATCTAAATGGCCTAAATGCTTGAAGATAAGTAATAGTGTGCATAAATTATGTGACCAAAATGTCACAATATACATATACCTTTGAAACAAATTACATTATGAAACCGTCATCGTGGCTTCTACTGTTTTAGTATTACCGTCTAAATCATCTTGGTTTACACACGGTCAAAGATGCGCATGATTATTCACACGCCATTATGCACTGTCATGTGGGATCATTATATCATATCATGAGAGTATCAAATTTTTATTGTTTCAGAGCACGAAATGTCATCGCCTACACATTCTTAAAGGTCTCATTTTGCATAAAAGTTGTGTAGGCACTTATACATGATATGGGGTGACGATATATTTCTCAAAGTCTCCAATCGCATGCAAGAATGCGGCTTTGGGTAATATGAAATTTAAGCACACAGGTAAAAAGGTGTAATGAACCTGGAAAATTTTCTAGGACACATTTCACACTTCATGTCATGCCATGAAAGATCACAATACGAAAACCCACAAAAAACTCTTTTTGAGTTCTTTGGTGTCTGTCTGCGTAACTTATGGATGTGCGCAACTTGAACAAAGTGAGCCAAGAGCTCTGCAAGCTCATTGTCAGTATCATCATTATTTTGATTATTATTAAAAGCTTAGCACGTCGGTTGCGGACAGGTGCTATTAGTTTTGTTTTTGGTTCCCCCTCCACTTGTTATCTTTCCCTGTTATTATGCAGTAGTGATGAGATACATAAACGATGATATTACACACAAGAAGACATACACCACTTCTAGTATTAGCTCTGCTCGGTGTAACTCAACTTGAGTTACTCAAGTAAAAAGAGCATTTGTTGCCGCTGCTTTTCTCAGAGCGTAAAAAGAAAAATACCTACACAGCTCGACAAAGAACATATTTAGACAGCATATATAACACATAATGCACACCACTTCTACCACCTCCATCAAGACAAATGAAGAACAGCCTTGAATCACGCCACGTAATTTTTCTCCATTTTTTGGAGTTCATAGCGCCATCATCATCTTCAACAGCAGCTACACAAGAGACGATACAAACCATCATTATCATTTCCCTCTCGGAGAAAAATATTGCTGAATGGCAAAAGAGATATTTTTCTTTTTTGGTATTTCCCTCAGAAAAATTGCCTTTTGTTCTAGAGCTTTTCATAAAGCTGCATAATAATAAGTAATGGCGATGGTGATGATGCTGATGATACAGGTATTGGTGGTAGATTGGTTACCAGCAAATAATGTATCATTGTGTAACATTATTCCAAACTACACCATCATCACCGTCAATGATCTGAGGCGGCTGTGTGCAGTACATGTTTTATAGCTTATATTCATATCTGGCAAAACGTAAGCACAGTGCTGGCGAAGAAAATTGGAATTTTGCCTTTTCGTATTGATTATGAAGAATGGAAAGGGGTAATAGGGCAGGGCCATGAGATGCATACTTGATTTGATCATTTTTGAGAAAAGAAAGACATTTGGGTAAGTTCTGCTTTACGTGTCGTTTGGGTGAGTTGGAATGAACAGTATTAATATTGAATTTAGACAAAATACAAAGAATGTCAGATGGATGGACGGATCAGTATGGTGTATTGTACACAATATTTTCTAAAATAATTATGTTGTTAATATATAGCTGGTGTAGTGTGATCTGGTCTTGGTCTTGAAAAAAATGGAAATTTATAAAAAACGAAGAAAACGAGAATAATAGATGGGTGAGAAATTGCATGGAATGTTACAAGCTTTTAATTTTGTACACAATACTTGTTGCACCAAATGATTTCCCCAGATCGTAGTATATGTGAAAATGCAAGCTTTACTAAATCTGCCTACAATGCATAAACATACACTGGTTGCACCTTTTTAAAAGTTCACTTCATTCCTGCAAATACTAAAAAGTTCATAAAGAATGTGATGGAATTCAAATCAAACCATCGCGTAATAATTGATGTTTACCAACAACCAAGTTCAAGCATCACTTATCACATTCACATGATATCAATATCACATTGTAATTTTGGAGAGAAAAACGAATAAACCATCTTGTGCATACCTTATAGCGAAACAATACCACGATTTTGACACATTTTCAGCTTCTCCTTACAAAAGCACAAAAAATATTGAAGGTTTAACAGAAAGTAAAAGTTCATCTCATACATCACATGAAATTTTACACAACAGAATACGTCAGTAATTGTTATTAATTTCACGTCTGCATAAAGGAACCATTGACAATGCAGCCGATTTGTCATTTTTTCCAAATATTTTGCCCTCATCAAGTATGATTCTTCTTAGCTCATTGGATATTGACTCATTGTTAAAGTACAATTGTCTATGGGTAAACAACAAAGATGATACTTTTCCAGGTTAATTTTAATTTGCCAACATACAAGAATACGCAGTGTTTTACACAATGACATTTTGTATTTTTCTTTCATTATGAGAATGTCGATCTTGAAACAACACAAGTGGCAATTTTTCATGCGACGATAATTAGCATCTATACTCCCCTGCATTGTTGTCTAATGAGCTATATTTTTTTCTGAAACACATCGCAATACAATTTTAGCATTTCTTCTGTCATCCTCGTCTACATTAGATAAGACAAATGATGGTGAATTGATGATCTCCTGTAGTGCAAAATAGTGTTGGCCCTCAGTGCGTCATTGCATTACGTCTCCATTTTATTACCACCAGAGCATGCAAATATGTAAGTACATTATGCGCATATTTTGAACTTGAAAAAAAAGTTGATATAAAGTTTAATAAGTGTCGTCGGAAGGTAAAATCATCGCCTTGTACAACTCGATAAAATGAAGTAAAACTCATGTCCGTTCGCATAGCCCTTTGCCCAACCTTGCGTTTTTTAAAGGATTACTTATTTTGCCCAAAAAATATGCATGCTTCCGCAGCACAGTCTAAATAATAATGAGAATGTATATGCATCATTTTTGCTGTCCATAATAAAAACTCAAGAAAAAGGACGATACCGTATTCATTCATTCGCTGAATCGATATATTGTACACTTTTTTATACGTCCCTTCCTCCTGACAAGTTATGTGGATTATGACTGTGTGCTAGACACATTTGCACAACATTTTCTTCTCATTACAATCCCAAACAGAGATGATGTCATGAGAAACATTTGAAGAGCTTCTTCCTAATTAGTATTCCTGGCCAAAACTCTATTCATGCTGAGCTCATATAGAAAAAGAAAAACAGAGTTACAAGTTTACTACTACTGCTGCTTTAAAAGAATGATGAGCAGGCGTGTGTGTTTAGCTTTATGCATAGTACCAAACCAACAATACCATGTACCAAAAAGCCAAAGCGTAGTAATCGTCATCAATATCATCATCAGCAGCAGACTTTTTTTATACTTATTTCTCTATCAACAAGCTTCGTTATATAGCGCACCAACAAAGCACCACCACCACCACCTCAAATCAAGTATCGACAACATTCAACATTTGAAGAAAAGTAGAAAAAATGTGGAAATAATTGAAAAACAGGTAAATTATGTCTCTTCTTTCGTACTTGTGATAGATATATAGTGTATAATTTGCTTAGCGCAAGTGAGTGCACTGCACAGATTCTGTCTCTTCTTCTTCTCCTCTGGTCCATCTGTATGCTCATTCACGTCTTCTTCTCTGCCTTTTCATTATTATTATTTTGGATAAAACACATAAAAAAGAAGATGATCTTATGATGAACAAGTAAAAAAACGTACGCACTTATTTTTTAGGTTGATAACTGATAACCATATACTTTGTGCGTTTTTATATTTTTTTTATTTATGATATAAAAATTGCTTCTTCTGCTAATCTGAGAATAAAAGTTAAAAAAGCTAAGGAAAAAATGATTTAACGAAATGAAAAATGATTCTGAACGTTATATATGAATTATATGACATACGCACACAGGATCATTACTGGTAATTCCCTTCTAATAAGTGAAGATGTAAAGATATCAAAGTCTTTATTCTCCCCTTTACCACACTCATCATATCACGACGAATCTTCAAAAGTTAAACATGTATTTTGCATACAAAACAGTACATCGCATCATCGATTGAACATCAATGCTGCTATTTATTATGTGCACCTGTGTAGGCAGGCATTCACAAAAAACACATAACAATGCAGTAGGTAGAAATGTATTTAGAAAAATTGACTACATGGAAAAAGAAGAAATGGCTGCAAATAGGTAGCAGGTATGATAGTGTAGTTATTTTTATTATTTTTTGTGAAAGGATGGAAAAAACGACCATGATGATAGAGAGGGGCAAAAGATGTTCATTAGTAGTGAGTTTAAAGTTAATTTTCGGGGAAAATACATAGAAAAAAGCGGAATGCAATATAATAACTCTCTTTTCTAATATAATTTGATGAGATCTTGGCACAGTATGGGAGTTGCGTCTTCTTTTGATTAGGTATATCTTTCTATTTAACCATCATATACGCTGATGGCTGATGGAGATGAAGATGGAAGACCTGCTGTTGAATTGAAAATGACTTTTTTCAAATTGATTTGGTTTGTTTTGCGGTGCTGGCTGCTTGATGGCAGTAACGTGAAGAATCTGATTATTTATTAATAACTTGTGTAACCTCCAAGATTATATATTGTGATTCACTTTACATTATGCATATATTTGCATAGTATCGGCCATAAATGGCACAATAAAGTATTGCACACGTGTGTTTTTGTGTGAAATTTTCTTCACATTTTTTATGAAATCAGCAAACGGTCCAAAGTGAGCATGCATAGTTTGGGGTGTTTACCGTCAAATTTGCATTCATTTCATAGCGTTTGAAGACGTGAAGAGGCGAGAAGGGCACATGAGAAGAGGAGATAGGTCACCCTAGTTAAATTGAATCAAAAAGCGCATGCTAAATTTGATGATTGAAAATTGCTTTTGACTCCGACTGACTTTTTCTACTTTTTTTGTCTATTATATGTAGATTTGCATTGTTGAACTGGTCGTAAAAAAGGCTAATCCATAACAATCAAATCATAAATAGAGTGGCTAGGCGCATATGTAGCTATATTATATGTGGCTAGTCAGTAGAGAGAGAAGAGTATATAGCGGCCGCCTCAGTCAATTAACTATGCAGCCAGTGCCACAACAAAAAAGGTGTTTGTAGTATAATTCAGGCACCTGCTATTATCGTAAATATTTTTAAGAGCAAAAACCGGAATTCTAGTTGTCAGGCCACATAAACTAACTACGCGTCCATATATCTACCTAAACTCACTTTTTTTATCCAGTTCGCCTGTATAGGTACCACATACAACACAGACTTGTGTGTAAATACATGCCTATAAACATCTTATGCATAATATGCATATTTATATACGCGATAGCCAGGCGAATCGCATCCGGGTATTACATCAACACATAAAATGGATTTGTGTTCCATGATGATGAGTTTTACTACTTTGTACTACTATCAATTATTGCATACACAAGCTGATGATTATATCATCAAGATATGCCAAAGCTTAGCCAGCCAGTCATAATCATCATCAATTCTCATTTTCTCTCATCAGAGAATGAATACTGGATGCATGGAGGTTCTTTTTACTTTTCTATTCATTATAAAAACAGCTTTTTAAAAAGGGTAACTTACTAAAACCGAACAGACTCTAAAACATCTTGACTCTTGACGAGAGTATCGTCGTTGCAATGCGATAATAGGTGGGTAATAATAATAATCGTTTTCATATCGTCGTCGCCGTCGTCGCCAGTTATCCTATTTCTCTGATGCACATCATTTTTGTGTTATAATTCATCCCAGTAAAGTAGTTCCCTTTATCATCAAGATCATCATCAACATCACCAACACCAGCACCTCCAGTCCATACATTTGCTGGTGATTCCAACAAGACCATCATCATCATCAGATCCTTTTCCCACAGTAATCATCATCATCATCATCGCCAACCTCTCTTTTTTACCAAAGCGAAAATACCACAAAGATTGAAAACAAGATGCATATTTACAATAAAAATATGTACGATATCTTTCTTGAAAGATTCATGGCATGCATAGAGGCAGGAGTGCATATTACAACATTATTATTTATACGATTATTAAATAAGAAACAAGTTATCTTCACTTGAATGATGTTGATCAGGTCAACGAGCAGGTAATATAATAGGGAGCAAATATACTACATTTAGCTAGCGTGCAAAGTTGTGGCAAGATAAATAGATATATACCTCCTCTGCGCTTAATAAAGCATACATGGCTCATTTTTTGTTTTATTTTATCTTCTTCATTTCTCCGTTGACTTGTCTCCTCGGCTGTGAGCGGAGGGAGACCAGCTGAGGCGGGCTGATAAAAAGGAGTAAAGAAACAGGAGTAATTAACTGTCTCAGTTGGCGGTGTCAGTTGTTTTAATCATTTATACCCTACGAAGCCTGAGCCACCACCAGAAAAGATAATAAATTTGTATAGGCAAAGATAATCGGGAAAGAACAAACCTTATATGTGTGTTTTATATGCATGGAAAAAAGTATGCACTACGTTTATACGTGTACCGATACTGATGTGATGTACTGAAACA